>CAVMKG010000488.1:75000-81573 GCA_963682025.1 Cordilura impudica
TTAATTTTTAATTTTTAATTTTTAATTTTTAATTTTTAATTTTTAATTTTTAATTTTTAATTTTTAATTTTTAATTTTAATTTTTAATTTTTAATTTTTAATTTTTAATTTTTAATTTTTAATTTTTAATTTTTAATTTTTAATTTTTAATTTTTAATTTTAATTTTTAATTTTTAATTTTTAATTTTTAATTTTTAATTTTTAATTTTTAATTTTTAATTTTTAATTTTTAATTTTTAATTTTTAATTTTTAATTTTTAATTTTTAATTTTTAATTTTTAATTTTTAATTTTTAATTTTTAATTTTTAATTTTTAATTTTTAATTTTTAATTTTTAATTTTTAATTTTTAATTTTTAATTTTTAATTTTTAATTTTTAATTTTTAATTTTTAATTTTTAATTTTTAATTTTTAATTTTTAATTTTAAATTTTTAATTTTTAATTTTTAATTTTTAATTTTTAATTTTTAATTTTTAATTTTTAATTTTTTATTTTTTAATTTTTAATTTTTAATTTTTAATGTTTAATGTTTAATTTTTAATTTTTAACTTTAAATTTTTAATTTTTAATTTTTAATTTTTAATTTTTAATTTTTAACTTTTAATTTTTAATTTTTAATTTTTAATTTTTAATTTTTAATTTTTATTTTTAATTTTTAATTTTAATTTTTAATTTTAATTTTTAATTTTTAATTTTTATTTTTAATTTTTAATTTTTAATTTTTAATTTTTTATTTTTTATTTTTAATTTTTAATTTTTAATTTTTAATTTTTAATTTTTAATTTTTAATTTTTAATTTTTAATTTTTAATTTTTAATTTTTAATTTTTAATTTTTAATTTTTAATTTTTAATTTTTAATTTTTTGTTTTTAGTTTTTAATTTTTAATTTTTAATTTTTTGTTTCTAGTTTTTAATTTTTAATTTTTAATTTTAATTTTTAATTTTTAATTTTTAATTTTTAATTTTTATTTTTAATTTTTAATTTTTAATTTTTAATTTTTAATTTTTAATTTTTAATTTTTAATTTTTAATTTTTAATTTTTAATTTTTAATTTTTAATTTTTAATTTTTAATTTTTAATTTTTAATTTTTAATTTTTAATTTTTAATTTTTAATTTTTAATTTTTAATTTTTAATTTTTAATTTTTAATTTTTAATTTTTAATTTTTAATTTTTAATTTTTAATTTTTAATTTTTAATTTTTAATTTTTAATTTTTAATTTTTAATTTTTAATTTTTAATTTTTAATTTTAATTTTTAATTTTTAATTTTTAATTTTTAATTTTTAATTTTTAATTTTTAATTTTTAATTTTTAATTTTTAATTTTTAATTTTTAATTTTTAATTTTTAATTTTTAATTTTTATTTTTAATTTTTAATTTTTAATTTTTTAATTTTTAATTTTTAATTTTTAATTTTTAATTTTTAATTTTTAATTTTTAATTTTTAATTTTTAATTTTTAATTTTTAATTTTTAATTTTTAATTTTTAATTTTTAATTTTTAATTTTTCATTTTTAATTTTTAATTTTTAATTTTTAATTTTTAATTTTTAATTTTTAATTTTTAATTTTTAATTTTTAATTTTTAATTTTTAATTTTTAATTTTTAATTTTTAATTTTTAATTTTTAATTTTTAATTTTTAATTTTTAATTTTAATTTTTAATTTTTAATTTTTAATTTTTAATTTTTAATTTTTAATTTTTAATTTTTAATTTTTAATTTTTAATTTTTAATTTTTAATTTTTAATTTTTTAATTTTTAATTTTTAATTTTTAATTTTTAATTTTTAATTTTTAATTTTTAATTTTTAATTTTTAATTTTTAATTTTTAATTTTTAATTTTTAATTTTTAATTTTTAATTTTTAATTTTTAATTTTTAATTTTAATTTTTAATTTTTAATTTTTAATTTTTAATTTTTAATTTTTAATTTTTAATTTTTAATTTTTAATTTTTAATTTTAATTTTAATTTTTAATTTTTAATTTTTAATTTTTAATTTTTAATTTTTAATTTTTAATTTTTAATTTTTAATTTTTAATTTTTAATTTTTAATTTTTAATTTTAATTTTTAATTTTTAATTTTTAATTTTTAATTTTTAATTTTTAATTTTTAATTTTTAATTTTTAATTTTTAATTTTTAATTTTTAATTTTTAATTTTTAATTTTTAATTTTTAATTTTTAATTTTTAATTTTTAATTTTTAATTTTTAATTTTTAATTTTTAATTTTTAATTTTAATTTTTAATTTTTAATTTTTAATTTTTAATTTTTAATTTTTAATTTTTAATTTTTAATTTTTAATTTTTAATTTTTAATTTTTAATTTTTAATTTTTAATTTTTAATTTTTAATTTTTAATTTTTAATTTTTAATTTTTAATTTTTAATTTTTAATTTTTTAATTTTTAATTTTTAATTTTTAATTTTTAATTTTTAATTTTTAATTTTTATTTTTAATTTTTAATTTTTAATTTTTAATTTTTAATTTTTAATTTTTAATTTTTAATTTTTAATTTTTAATTTTTAATTTTTAATTTTTAATTTTTAATTTTTAATTTTAATTTTTAATATTTAATTCTTAATTTTTAATTTTTAATTTTTAATTTTTAATTTTTAATTTTTAATTTTTAATTTTTTAATTTTTAATTTTTAATTTTTAATTTTTAATTTTTAATTTTTAATTTTTAGTTTTTAATTTTTAATTTTTAATTTTTAATTTTTAATTTTTAATTTTTAATTTTTAATTTTTAATTTTTAATTTTTAATTTTTAATTTTTAATTTTTAATTTTTAATTTTAATTTTTAATATTTAATTCTTAATTTTTAATTTTTAATTTTTAATTTTTAATTTTTAATTTTTAATTTTTAATTTTTAATTTTTAATTTTTAATTTTTAATTTTTAATTTTTAATTTTTAATTTTTAATTTTTAATTTTTAATTTTTAATTTTTAATTTTTAATTTTTAATTTTTAATTTTTAATTTTTAATTTTTAATTTTTAATTTTTAATTTTTAATTTTTAATTTTTAATTTTTAATTTTTAATTTTAATTTTTAATTTTTAATTTTTAATTTTTAATTTTTAATTTTTAATTTTTAATTTTAATTTTAATTTTTAATTTTTAATTTTTAATTTTTAATTTTTAATTTTTAATTTTTAATTTTTAATTTTTAATTTTTAATTCTTAATTTTTTAATTTTTAATTTTTAATTTTTAATTTTTAATTTTTAATTTTTAATTTTTAATTTTTAATTTTTAATTTTTAATTTTTAATTTTTAATTTTTAATTTTTAATTTTTAATTTTTAATTTTAATTTTTAATTTTTAATTTTTAATTTTTAATTTTTAATTTTTAATTTTTAATTTTTAATTTTTAATTTTTAATTTTTAATTTTTAATTTTTAATTTTTAATTTTTAATTTTTAATTTTTAATTTTTAATTTTTAATTTTTAATTTTTAATTTTTAATTTTTAATTTTTAATTTTTAATTTTTAATTTTTTAATTTTTAATTTTTAATTTTTAATTTTTAATTTTTAATTTTTAATTTTTAATTTTTAATTTTTAATTTTTAATTTTTAATTTTTAATTTTTAATTTTTAATTTTTAATTTTTAATTTTTAATTTTTAATTTTTAATTTTTAATTTTTAATTTTTAATTTTTAATTTTTAATTTTTAATTTTTAATTTTTAATTTTTTAATTTTTAATTTTTAATTTTTAATTTTTAATTTTTAATTTTTAATTTTAATTTTTAATTTTTAATTTTTAATTTTTAATTTTTAATTTTTAATTTTAATTTTTAATTTTTAATTTTTAATTTTTAATTTTTAATTTTTAATTTTTAATTTTTAATTTTAATTTTTAATTTTTAATTTTTAATTTTTAATTTTTAATTTTTAATTTTTAATTTTTAATTTTAATTTTAATTTTTAATTTTTAATTTTTAATTTTTAATTTTTAATTTTTAATTTTTTAATTTTTAATTTTAATTTTTAATTTTTAATTTTTAATTTTTAATTTTTAATTTTTAATTTTTAATTTTTAATTTTTAATTTTTAATTTTTAATTTTTAATTTTTAATTTTAATTTTTAATTTTTAATTTTTAATTTTTAATTTTTAATTTTTAATTTTTAATTTTTAATTTTTAATTTTTAATTTTTAATTTTTAATTTTTAATTTTTAATTTTTAATTTTTAATTTTTAATTTTTAATTTTTAATTTTTTATTTTTAATTTTTAATTTTTAATTTTTAATTTTTAATTTTTAGTTTTTAATTTTTAATTTTTAATTTTTAATTTTTAATTTTTAATTTTTAATTTTTTGTTTTTAGTTTTTAATTTTTAATTTTTAATTTTTAATTTTTAATTTTTAATTTTTAATTTTTAATTTTTAATTTTTAATTTTTAATTTTTAATTTTTAATTTTTAATTTTTAATTTTTAATTTTTAATTTTTAATTTTTAATTTTTAATGTTTTTAATTTTTAATTTTTAATTTTTAATTTTTAATTTTTAATTTTTAATTTTTAATTTTTAATTTTTAATTTTTAATTTTAATTTTTAATTTTTAATTTTTAATTTTTAATTTTTAATTTTTAATTTTTAATTTTTAATTTTAATTTTTAATTTTTAATTTTTAATTTTTAATTTTTAATTTTTAATTTTTAATTTTTAATTTTTAATTTTTAATTTTTAATTTTTAATTTTTAATTTTTAATTTTTAATTTGTATCTTTAATTTTTATTTTTAAATTTTAATTTTTAATTTTTAATTTTTAATTTTTAATTTTTTATTTTTTATTTTTAATTTTTAATTTTTAATTTTTAATTTTTAATTTTTAATTTATAATTTTTAATTTTTAATTTTTAATTTTTAATTTTTAATTTTTAATTTTTAATTTTTAATTTTTAATTTTTAATTTTTAATTTTTAATTTTTAATTTTTAATTTTTAATTTTTAATTTTTAATTTTTAATTTTTAATTTTTAATTTTTAATTTTTAATTTTTAATTTTTAATTTTTAATTTTTAATTTTTAATTTTTAATTTTTAATTTTTAATTTTTAATTTTTAATTTTTAATTTTTAATTTTTAATTTTTAATTTTTAATTTTTAATTTTTAATTTTTAATTTTTAATTTTTAATTTTTAATTTTTAATTTTTAATTTTTAATTTTTAATTTTTAATTTTTAGTTTTTAATTTTTAATTTTTAATTTTTAATTTTTAATTTTTAATTTTTAATTTTTAATTTTTAATTTTTAATTTTTAATTTTTAATTTTAAATTTTTAACTTTTAACTTTAACTTTTAACTTTTAACTTTTAACTTTTAATTTTTAATTTTTAATTTTTAATTTTTAATTTTTAATTTTTAATTTTTAATTTTTAATTTTTAATTTTTAATTTTTAATTTTTAATTTTTAATTTTTAATTTATAATTTTTAATTTTTAATTTTTAATTTTTAATTTTTAATTTTTAATTTTTAATTTTTATTTTTAGTTTTTAATTTTTAATTTTTAATTTTTAATTTTTAATTTTTAATTTTTAATTTTTAATTTTTAATTTTAATTTTTAATTTTTAATTTTTAATTTTTAATTTTTAATTTTTAATTTTTAATTTTTAATTTTTAATTTTTAATTTTTAATTTTTAATTTTTAATTTTTAATTTTTAATTTTTAATTTTTAATTTTTAATTTTTAATTTTTAATTTTTAATTTTTAAATTTTAATTTTTAATTTTTAATTTCTAATTTTTAATTTTTAATTTTTAATTTTTAATTTTTAATTTTTAATTTTTAATTTTAAATTTTTAATTTTTAATTTTTAATTTTTAATTTTTAATTTTTAATTTTTAATTTTTAATTTTTAATTTTTAATTTTTAATTTTAAATTTTTAATTTTTAATTTTTAATTTTTAATTTTTAATTTTTAATTTTTAATTTTTAATGTTTAATGTTTATTTTTAATTTTTAATTTTTAATTTTTAATTTTTAATTTTTAATTTTTAATTTTTAATTTTTAATTTTTAATTTTTAATTTTTAATTTTTAATTTTTAATTTTTAATTTTTAATTTTTAATTTTTAATTTTTAATTTTTAATTTTTTAATTTTTAATTTTTAATTTTTAATTTTTAATTTTTAATTTTTAATTTTTAATTTTTAATTTTTAATTTTTAATTTTTAATTTTAATTTTAATTTTTAATTTTTAATTTTTAATTTTTAATTTTTAATTTTTAATTTTTAATTTTTAATTTTTAATTTTTAATTTTTAATTTTTAATTTTTAATTTTTAATTTTTAATTTTTAATTTTTAATTTTTAATTTTTAATTTTTAATTTTTAATTTTTAATTTTTAATTTTTAATTTTTAATTTTTAATTTTTAATTTTTAATTTTTAATTTTTAATTTTAAATTTTTAATTTTTAATTTTTAATTTTTAATTTTTAATTTTTAATTTTAAATTTTTAATTTTTAATTTTTAATTTTTAATTTGTATCTTTTAATTTTTAATTTTAATTTTTAATTTTTAATTTTTAATTTTTATTTTTTAATTTTTAAATTTTAATTTT
>CAVMKG010000489.1:7500-31870 GCA_963682025.1 Cordilura impudica
TATTATATTATATTATATTATATTATATTATATTATATTATATTATATTATATTATATTATATTATATTATATATATATTATATTATATATATATTATATTATATTATATTATATTATATTATATTATATTATATTATATTATATTATATTATATTATATTATATTATATTATATTATATTATATTATATTATATTATATTATATTATATTATATTATATTATATTATATTATATTATATTATATTATATTATATTATATTATATTATATTATATTATATTATATTATATTATATTATATTATATTATATTATATTATATTATATTATATTATATTATATTATATTATATTATATATTATATTATATTATATTATATTATATTATATTATATTATATTATATTATATTATATTATATTATATTATATTATATTATATTATATTATATTATATATATTATATTATATTATATTATATTATATTATATTATATTATATTATATTATATTATATTATATTATATTATATTATATTATATTATATTATATTATATTATATTATATTATATATATTATATTATATTATATTATATTATATTATATTATATTATATTATATTATATTATATTATATTATATTATATTATATTATATTATATTATATTATATTATATTATATTATATTATATTATATTATATTATATTATATTATATTATATTATATTATATTATATTATATTATATTATATTATATTATATTATATTATATTATATTATATTATATTATATTATATTATATTATATTATATTATATTATATTATATTATATTATATTATATTATATTATATTATATTATATTATATTATATTATATTATATTATATTATATTATATTATATTATATTATATTATATTATATTATATTATATTATATTATATTATATTATATTATATTATATTATATTATATTATATTATATTATATTATATTATATTATATTATATTATATTATATTATATTATATTATATTATATTATATTATATTATATTATATTATATTATATTATATTATATTATATTATATTATATTATATTATATTATATTATATTATATTATATTATATTATATTATATTATATTATATTATATTATATTATATTATATTATATTATATTATATTATATTATATTATATTATATTATATTATATTATATTATATTATATTATATTATATTATATTATATTATATTATATTATATTATATTATATTATATTATATTATATTATATTATATTATATTATATTATATTATATTATATTATATTATATTATATTATATTATATTATATTATATTATATTATATTATATTATATTATATTATATTATATTATATTATATTATATTATATTATATTATATTATATTATATTATATTATATTATATTATATTATATTATATTATATTATATTATATTATATTATATTATATTATATTATATTATATTATATTATATTATATTATATTATATTATATTATATTATATTATATTATATTATATTATATTATATTATTGTTTTCGACTAGCTAGCGAGAGCGAATATAAAATGACTTAGATGACACAATCGTTCGAGCGTTTCAAATTGAACTGACCTTTATTTACAATTTTTCCCTACTTATATATAATTTCCTAAATACTTTAAAAACTATTAAACATACGTTTTCCACATGAAACCAACCCATGTGGGAAATGTATTTACATAAAAGATTACAACTTATAAAACTATTTTTAATTCTAAGCAGGAATCTTATCTCATATTATGTATGCTACACGACAATATGTGTAGCTGTAAAGCAAACATATAAAATCAAACTACGTGTCGTTACCTGATCAACACACAAAAATGCATTCGTCAAGAATACCAATGCATTGTTCTTATCTTTATTCTAATACATAAAAACTGGTACAGTAAAAACCCAAATTTATTACTTTACTTTACATGTTAAAACTTCAAGGTTATGTAATTGTGTATTCTTTTTTAAATCAAAATTCTTATGTTCTAGCTTGAACATTCTGCCGGCCTTGAAAGATTCTAATCTTTCAAAAACCAAGAAAAACAGAATCAAATTACTTATTTAATGCTACCCTAAACTAAACGAGGTAGCGCAACGGCAGCAGGCAGGTATCTAGATGACATTTTACACGTTCTTCTGAAGATCCAAAATAAGGCACTTAGGATGAAGATGATGACGACCCAAGTGGTCATACTCATTCCATAATGAGTGAGGTGATGGATGTCAAGTTCAGCAGGAAGTGGAAAACCAAATATTTTTGTTGATGGTGGTATATCTGGGATTTTATACATCTCCATTTCACTTTTTAATTTGAGATGTGTTATGGAAGGAATAAACTTGGATATATTTATGGATGGAAACACATAACTAGCTTGGGATGTATAAGCGTCGTACGCCCACAATTGTATATCAGCTGCTTCCAAACGACATTCCGATTGCATAGTAAAGATTCCAGAACTACTCACAGTAAGATGTTGCGTCCTTCCATTGCAAGTTACTTCTGCTGAAGTATCTTCGTACACCGAGAATATCCATGTATTAGATGCATGTGTTTGTCGCCAGTAGTTGTAGACCTTTTTAATTTGTATGTCACAGCTATCTGGTATTTTTCTTGATTTCAGAAACAATTGAATTTCGCAGTTATTTGTAGATCTGGTGTTGAATAGAGGGTGGACTTGATGACATAGTGTGAGATCCCTCATCTTCTGGCAATGCTCAAAATTATCACCGTTCAAAACGTAGTACAATGTTCTTCTTTCATCTATAAGGAAATATCTGCTGCTGGTATGAATGCTAACCGAGAACCCGTCATGTGTTGTGGGGTATGTGTAGATTTCATATGCGTAAAATACTTCATTATTTATTAAGGGAATTTGAATATTGGAAAGCACAAATTCTGATGTCGTCCGAGTCGACACTTTAGCTACCTTAGCCAATTCGACCGGTTCCTCCGTTGGCAATCTCAAATTTTTGTTTATGTTTGCCTTGATGAGTTCAATTTGATTTCTGAACTTTTTTAAGGGTAGTATACCATTAAGGAAATTTCCCTTCGCGTTGAAAACGGCTCCAATGATGTCATCTTGTATTTTCTCAAATATATCCAGCGACATTAGAATATTTGATATCGCCTTGATACTATCAGCTTCATCTTTTGTTTCGTGCATTTCCGCTTCAAGTGTTTGGATAGCGCCACTAAGTGTCTGAATATTTTTAAAAATAGCTTTGTTTTGATTTTTTATTATGTCCATTGTCATATCTTGTATTGATGACATATTTCGGACAATATTGAGCAAATATTCATTATTATTGGTATTCTGCTTTATCTTTTGCGACACTTGTTCCGCGTGCTCTTCATCCATTAGTCCAAATAACGAATGGTACACGCCTCCAATAAATGGCAGAAGTGATCTTTTCTGTCTTTTTGGGTTTGAAGACATTATCATATCATTTTTGTTCAAAATCCTCTCATAAATCGTTAATAAATTTTGATAAGATGACGACAGATATATGGCTTCTTTTCTTTTCAGATTGGAAAGTGACAGCATTGCTGCATCAAGGGACTTCATCGATGCCACATATTCGCTGATATTTATATGTACTGCTATGTTCCACGATGTTCTGGTTAACCCTACCGTTGCTACCTTGTCGAAGAATATCCCTGCCTTGTTCTCAAACCTACTTACATTAAACTGTGATCTAACAGGACTTATAATCGCTAGTAGCGTTAATAATACCGCTAACATATTCTTATTTTTAATTCTTTTTGAATTATCACTTCTTGGGTGATTTTTATTTATATTTTTATTATTTAAATTTTCATTATTTAAAGATGGAAAGTCCATTCTTTTGTTTAGATTTCTCTTTGTAGAATTTACTTCACTGGATGATGTGTCCAGTACTTCTTCATTTTCTTCGGTAGGAAAAGGACAAACATTGTGGACTGACCTTTTGGTTTCCCCATTGCTGGTCCTTACGTCCACCATTCTACATAACCCATCCGAACCCATTATGGTGCGGATGACCCTCCCCCGCCTCCAGCTCATTGGAGGACTGTTTTCATCTTTTAGGAGGACAAGAGTACCTATTTCTATATTCGTACATGGTTTATTCCATTTGTACCTTTTTTGCAGTTCGGACAAATATTCTGAAGACCACCTCCTCCAGAATTCCTCCATATTTATTTGCACGGCTTTCCAATGTTCACGCATCCCAAGATAACATTTATTGCTTGTAGAGTCAATAAATGTCGAAAATGATTCCCCAATTAAAAAATTTCCTGGCGTTAAAACTTTAAAATCATTAGGATCGTCCGACAATGGCGTGAGCGGACGAGAATTTAAAACGGACTCTATCTGTGTCATCAGTGTGTACAACTCTTCGTACGTCATTATTCCTTCCGTTACTTTGTAAAAATGCTTTTTAACAGATTTCACGCACGCTTCCCATAATCCCCCCACATGTGGTGATCTGGCTGGTATATTCAACCATTCGATATTACGTGAAGTACAAAAATCGTTTACATTGGCCTTATGCTGCTCACTGGCAAACAAATGAAAAATTTCATTAAGGCTGTTTGCTGCTCCTACAAAGTTAGTACCATTATCAGAATAAATTTTCAATGGACAACCTCTTCTGGCTACAAACCTTTTTAAAGCCCCTATAATGGCTGCTGAAGTTAAGTCTGATACAACTTCTAAATGGGCAGCTTTAGTAGTAAAGCAGACAAATACGCATACATATGACTTATCTGTCTTTTTTCCTCTAACCTTATAATGAATTGTTATTGGACCAAGAAAATCAATTCCCACATTAAGAAATGGCCTTGTTCTAATTACACGATCTTCTGGTAAATTTCCCATTAATTGGTGCAATTTTGTTGGTTCTACTCTAAAGCACCTATAACACCTATTTACAATCTTTTTAACTAATTGTCGTCCACGTAATGGCCAAAATTGTTGTCTGACAATTGCCAATAATCCTTGTGGACCTACATGCAAATGTTGAACATGTAAATATTCTATTAACAATTCTACGATTTTATCATTGTAAGGCAAAAGCATGGGGTGTCTAGCCTCATACGGCAAGCTGCTATTTTGCAACCTACCCCCTACACGAATGATATTGTTCTCATCTAGTATTGGACATAAATTTGATAATTGAGATGATTTACTTAAAATCTTCTGCGACTTTAGTACTTTTATTTCATCATAAAAATTATCCTTTTGAATTTCTTTAATTATCAATACCAAGGCCTTCTTCCTATATGTTATAAAAGATTTTCTAGTGCCCTTCCTAGCATTATTGATAAATTTAATAATGTAAGCAATAACATTTTGTAAAAAATTGAAATTATTTTTATGGTTAATTTTACCATACATCCAATTATTTTTCTGAACTGCTAACATAACTTTACTTTTCTTTAGCTCAGGTATTTTTTCACTTGTTAAATCCATTTCCGGTTCTTGGTAATCTATTTGTTCTAGAAATTTAGGACCTTCAAACCAGAAACTATTATTGAGGATTTCTTTACCTAACAATCCTCTTGATATTAGGTCAGCAGG
Source organism: Cordilura impudica (assembly GCA_963682025.1). Lineage (NCBI taxonomy): Eukaryota > Metazoa > Arthropoda > Insecta > Diptera > Scathophagidae > Cordilura > Cordilura impudica. The sequence goes on from CAVMKG010000489.1 coordinate 13,131, forward strand.
ATTTTCTTCCGATTTAACATGTCTCCATTGCGAGACGTTACTATTTGACTGAATTGCGCTTACTCTATTCGACACGAATATATGCAAACGAGCTGGTTCTAATTTAATCCAGCTTAAAACTATAGAAGAATCTGTATAATACACTATATCGTCTAACTTCATCTTTAAACTTTTAATAACGACTTTCATTAGGTCTACTAATAATACACCTGCACAAAGTTCTAATCTTGGCAGTGTGTGACGGCGGCGTCATACTTTTGCCCTTTAGTGTAACCACGCGAATTTTTTTTTGTTTTTTTATTCTATTATATACTGACTTTTATAAAAATAAAAAACCTTGAACTTGAACTTGAAATTTACTTTCAAGTTCATTATTAGTTTCTTCCTTTTTGCAATTATATGCATGTTTTATTTTCTCTCTCTCTACATGTTGTCCATCAAAACTGGTTTTAATCACATCGTTCATCGAAATATTTTTATAGAGCTTTCGCTCGTTCTTAGACACACCCCCTTTCATGTGTATAATAATGTAGCCGAGAGATAGCTACAACTATTACTCATTAACTATGTGAGCATTTGCTGAATGGGTATATATTTTTTTTTGTGGTTAAACAAGTTTTGTTCTGATACATAGAAATTGGCGTAGGTCAGTAAATTAATTAAAAAAAGAATGACGCAAGAGTGGTAGAGGACAGTCAGGCTAGAGTGATTGAAGTGGTCAGTTGGTAGTGAAGTGTTAATTAGCATTTTTATGCAATGCAGTTGCTGAAGTTTTTTTTTATATACATACGAACAAAATCGGTACAGGTTGTAAAAGTGATAAAGTTAGAAAATTTGAGAAAAGAACGGCCAAAAAAAAAAAAATCTTGTAACATTTGAAAAGAATTTAAAATAATTAAATGATAAAAGTTATAGATTTTGTATCAACAAAAGAAAAACAAAAAGGAAACTGTGAAAAGAAAGAAAATATTAACTATTTTGAAAATTTTATAAAACATGAACTGAAAACCTAAAAGAAAATAAAAATTAATGTAAAGAAACTTAAAACTTTGTATAAGAAATGTGACCAACGTTAAACTGTACCTAAAAGAAAATAAGAATTAATAAAATTTTGTATAAGAAATGTGACCAACGTTAAACAGAAAACCTAAAAGAAAATAAAAATTAATGTAAAGAAACTTAAAACTTTGTATAAGAAATGTGACCAACGTTAAACTGTACCTAAAAGAAAATAAGAATTAATAAAATTTTGTATAAGAAATGTGACCAACGTTAAACAGAAAACCTAAAAGAAAATAAAAATTAATGTAAAGAAACTTAAAACTTTGTATAAGAGATGTGACCAATTCTAAACTGAAACTGTACCAATTGTAAGGTGTTGTGAAGTGAAAATTTTTACCCAACAAAGAAAGTATATATATAGAATTCAAACTATTTTAAACTATAACGAAAATTTTTTTGAAGAAAAATCAAAGAAAAAATTTTTTTTTTTAAATTAATTAATGACCTTTTTTAAAAAATTAACATTTGAGAGAGGTACAGAAAAGTTTGAACAACAAAATTTAAAACAACAAAAATCAAAATTACTATGTATTGGATGTACACGAAATGGGTTATACCGATAGCATCGCCATTAGGAACCCCAACAACAACCACCCACACCAAAGAACAACGTAAATCCAGCAGTCATCATCACAATTACAGCAGCAACTACTCGGCGTAACTATGATACCTACATATATTATTATAAAATCATGTTTAACTATATCGATAACACTTATTATTAAATAATTCCTTTTATAATACTTACCCTTATACTTACACATAAAATTTACTCTTTTGACATAAAACTTTCCTCATTTATATACATACTTACCTTATATTATAATGAACATACTTACTCTTATATGTAGAACATAAAACTTACCTTTTTTTTTATACTTACTCATACATATATACATATGTATCACATTTGTAACGTTACCCCTATACCCAAACTGTTATTTAAAATTTAAACTATTGTATCATGGTATAGACACTTAACGGTATATCGGTCACATTAAAACATTACCAATGTATTTATGCCTTGTACATAAGAAAATATTATATAGAAATTTAAAACTTCCAAAACCACATGTAATTGAAAATGTTGACAAAAATCTATATTATTTAAAATTTTTATAAGTAGATTAAAATCCTTTTTTTTTATATATATTGGGTCCGTTAGGTACTTCACGAACTGGTAAATGCTATTTCAATACCAGTAAACTTAAATTAACAATCAATGTCCATAATTTTACAAAACCAAAAACCGAAAATATTATAAATAAAATCTTAAAATTTATCATGGAATAATTTTTTTTTAATTAAGGTTATAAGAGAGCCCAGACATGGATAGTAAGTATATGTGTTAAGGGTTTCTTACAAAAATTTTTATTTTGGACTAAATTAAGAAACACGGCTGGTGAGGGCATTAGGATCTTTAATACCCACAGATCCAAATCTGTAGTGTAAGGTGGAGGAAAAGGTCAGGATCGTATTAACTTCCGTCGATTAACTCGTCACCGTCCGTCCCGTCTTCGGAAATTTATTTAATATAAAAATTAAATTTTAAAGCACGTTTTTTTTTTTTTTTTGTTTATTGGTCGTGTCGGGATTAACAATAGGCCAAGAACCCCACCCCATCCGGCGAGATATAGCCTAGTAAAACGTGCGGCCAAATTGTTAACCCAAAATTTCTCCTATGTTTTCTACCATAATAAATGGCTAGCTAGGGGATAAGCGAAGTACCATTACAAGTGTAATTGTTTTAGTTGGAGCAACCCTTGATTTTGATGCTGCTAATTGGGTAAACACCTTCCCAAAGCTATCAACTGACCTAATATATACCGCTGCACCATATGCTTTCATAGACGCATCACAGAACCCATGTAACTCCACTTGCGCTGGTTTGACACAGATTATATGTCTAGGTACTTTTAATTCATCTAGGTGATAAAAATTTTCCTTAATCAACTTCCATTTGGAACTGGTTTCTTCAGGAACTTTTTCATCCCAATCTATTTTTAACTTCCACAAGTCCTGCAAAAGTATCTTGGTAGTAACTATTACCGGTCCAACTAAACCAAGTGGATCAAACAGTCTTGAAACCTCACCTAATATGGTACGTTTAGTGATTTTTTCCTGTGATACCCATTTACATTTAAGCCTTAATTCATCTGAATTTGGATTCCAGATAATACCAAGTGCTTTAACAGAATTCAGTTCCTCTGATTCTATTTGTAAGTTTACTTCCATATCTTCTTCGTCAACGTCTTCTAACAATGACTTATCATTGGCACACCACTTTCTTAAGGGCATTCCAAATTCTAACATAATATTATTTATATTTTGCCGTAATACTTTTACTGATTTCAGACAGTCTCCTCCTGTCATTAAATCATCCATATAAAAATCAAATCTAATCGCATCTGATTCTTTTGGAAATTGGTTTGTTTTCCAGTCTGAAATCTTTTGTAGGCATTTAACTGCCAAATATGGAGCTGATGCTGTACCATAAGTTACAGTTTTAAGTGCATATGTTTTTAAGTTTTCATTGGGATTCCAACGCCAAAATATCAATTGATACTTTTGATCAGCTTCTGTTACCCATATTTGTCTGTACATTTTCTCAATGTCGGCAGAAAACACATAACGATGCTTTCTAAAACGTAATAAAATGTTAAAAAGATCCTCCTGAATTCTAGGACCGGTATGAATTATATCATTCAACGAAATATTCGTAGTTGTTTTACATGACGCATCAAATACCACCCTTAATTTTGTTGTCGTACTTTCTGGACGTAAAACACAATGATGTGGTAAATAATAACCACTGCTTATTTGTAAACCGTTGGTCATAAGCTTCATATGACCCATATCTAAATATTGCTTGAGGAAATCGCTATATTGAACTCTTAAATCATGGATCTTTTCCAATTTTCTCTCAAGGGCAAAAAAACGTCTTTTAGCTATTAAGCTTGAATTTCCTAACCCTTCAGGGTTATTTTTAAATGGCAACGCCACTTGAAATTTACCATCAGATAATATTTTTACGTTTTCATTAAAAAATTTCTCACACTCTTTTTCTAACACCGTTAATTTGTTTATTTGTGGGATTTCTTCGATTTCCCAGAATTTTTTTAATAGTTCATCGCCTGATGTTACCACCGTTGCGACGATATTTGGTTCTGGTTTGGAACCATCTATTTTTGTCATACTATATGCAACCCACCCTAATTTAGTGTTCTGCAATTTTGTATTCGTCTTTTTATCCTGTATTTTGCCATCGCATATAAGGTCAAATACAAATCGATTGGATAAAAGCAAATCTACTCCATTTGGAATATTATACCCAGGGTCCGCTAACTTAATGGTTTTTGGAAAATCTCCAGCCATCATTTGTATCCCTGGTACATTTGACACAAATTTATCCATGACTACCGCATTTAAAAAGGTATTATAATCAGTCGCTTTTGACCTCATAATAATTCCAACCTTTTCATGAGCTGATGATTTTTTCATCTTTAATCCCTCAAATTGTCTGTTTATTTTAAGACCTTTTAATTTTAATTTATTTCTAAATTCTTTAGAAATAATATTAACCTGCGATCCACCATCCAGCAGGACGCGGCAGTTTACCCATTTGTTATTATCGTTTTTAACTTCTACTATTGCTGTGGATAAAATAACATCTTCATCCTCATCACTGTTTACCAAAACAGTTTTTTGGGGTATTTTCTCTCTATGAAGAAGAGAATGATGGTCACCATTGCAAGTTCTGCAAACAAAATTACTGGTACATGCCTTTTTTGTATGACCAGTGTTGAGACATTTGGAACACACATTATGTTCAACTACCTTATCCCATTTCTCTTTGATGGGGAGGCTTCTAAATTTGGAACATCTATATAAGAGATGTCCAACTGCATGAACACTTGTTCTGTTATTTTATATTTTTCTTTAAGGATGTCTACAGAGACCTCCTTATTTTTAAATTTGTCAATTTTTGCCTCAAAGTCGTCAAGAACATATTGGAACTGACGTATCAGTCCATGATTTTGGAAATTGTGTTCTTGTTCTTTTTTAGACGCATATGGCAGAGGTTTTGGAAATGAAAGCGAAGTGTCTGCAGGTGCACTTGGAGGTGGCTTTTGCACCTGCGTACCCCCTGTACTGCCTCCTACTTTTGTCGAAGCTTTTAAAGACGCTGCTTTCTGTTCCGTTTGTAGTCTTTCTTTTAAACTACCATATAAACTCTCAAAATTTGTCATCGCCCTCCTAACTTTATCCACAAAGTCCGTTTTGAAGTACGCATTGTGCTCCAATGTGGCTGAGGGCGGTCGGAGTTCCTTATCATTTTTTTCAAATTGCTCTACCAATATATACAATGATGTCCTCAGCTCACGGACTTGTTCTGTCAATTCATTTCCCGCTACATTACTCTGAGCTAATTTGCTCAGCGAATTGTAGCAGGCCGCTATGTCGTTCCCTAACGTTTCCTGATCCTTAATAACTTGAATCGCGGCCATTTCGTAAATTTAATATAAAAAAGAATGTAAATAAAAATTAATGCAAAAATTACTTAACCCTTTTTTTTCACTTTTTTGTTTTTTTTTTTTTTTTTTTTTTTTTTTTTTTTTATATATGCACGGCGCGACCGACTTTACTTTTAATTCAACAACAAAAAAAATTTTTTTTTTTTTTATTTATTATTTTCCTTTCTTTCGCGTTCAAAATCCACTAAAAACAAATTTTCGAGTTCCTTACCACTGGTGGGGGGAAACTGAAATTTATTTAATTTTTTAGTGTTTTTTAGGGGTCACCAATGTTTTCGACTAGCTAGCGAGAGCGAATATAAAATGACTTAGACGACACAATCGTTCGAGCGTTTCAAATTGAACTGACCTTTATTTACAATTTTTCCCTACTTATATATAATTTCCTAAATACTTTAAAAACTATTAAACATACGTTTTCCACATGAAACCAACCCATGTGGGAAATGTATTTACATAAAAGATTACAACTTATAAAACTATTTTTAATTCTAAGCAGGAATCTTATCTCATATTATGTATGCTACACGACAATATGTGTAGCTGTAAAGCAAACAAATAAAATCAAACTACGGGTCGTTACCTGATCAACACACAAAAATGCATTCGTCAAGAATACCAATGCATTGTTCTTATCTTTATTCTAATACATAAAAACTGGTACAGTAAAAACCCAAATTTATTACTTTACTTTACATGTTAAAACTTCAAGGTTATGTAATTGTGTATTCTTTTTTAAATCAAAATTCTTATGTTCTAGCTTGAACAATTATATTATATTATATTATAATATATTATATTATATTATATTATATTATATTATATTATATTATATTATATTATACTATATTATATTATATTATATTATATTATATTATATTATATTATATTATATTATATTATATTATATTATATTATATTATATTATATTATATTATATTATATTATATTATATTATATTATATTATATTATATTATATTATATTATATTATATTATATTATATTATATTATATTATATTATATTATATTATATTATATTATATTATATTATATTATATTATATTATATTATATTATATTATATTATATTATATTATATTATATTATATTATATTATATTATATTATATTATATTATATTATATTATATTATATTATATTATATTATATTATATTATATTATATTATATTATATTATATTATATTATATTATATTATACTATATTATATTATATTATATTATATTATACTAGATGTAACCCGGTGCGCTTCGCTACACCCTCCCCCTCCCCCCCTTCCGAATTGTTACGAAAAGGCTCACGCAAGTCCCAAGGCTCTCACTAACACAGTAATTCAGATATATCACATTTAATATTAAACACAGTAATTCAGATATATCACATTTAATATTAAGTTTGTATAGGGGTACCATGCGCATTTGTCCAATCCCGCCCATTTTTTTGTCTGACTACTCACGTTAATAATAGATGACCTAAGATAAATTTTCAAAGCTCTCTCTATCATAGTACTTTATATATATGATATTAAAAATTTACTTTGAATGGGAGGTGCCACGCCCACTAAAAATATTAAAAAAAATACAGCCTGTAGCACTTCCGATATCCGCAGTAAGAATCAGTGAAAATTTCAGGAAGATCAGATAAGTCGTTACGGAGATTACCTCCTAGAAACAAACAAACACATTACCTCTTTAATTCTTTTTTTTTTGAATATGTTTTTTGTTTTCGCGATTTTTGATTTTGACAATATATTTTCCACGACAAATCACATTGATAACTAATGTACTTGTCAAAAGACTGTAGCTTTCGTAGTACATCATATTTTTGATATAGGAGGTGCCACGCCCACTTATCCCATCCCGCCCAATTTTTATTGGACTACTCATATTAATATCTGAGGGACTCGTGCAAAATGTCGAGCCTTTCCCAGTTATATGATATTAGATATCTACTTTGCATGGGCGGTGCTACGCCCACTGCTTCTATCATGCCCATTTTTTTGTTCGACTAATCACACAAAGAACCTATGGGGTCACGCAAAGCCACAAAGCTCTCTCTTTTACAGTACTCCAAATATTTGACATTTAATAGTTACTTTGCATGGGGAGCTCCACGCCCATTGGTGTGAACCCGCCAATTTTTTGTCTGACTACTCATACTAAGATCTGATGGTGTCGTGCAAAGTGCCAAAGCTTCCCTCTTTTAGTACACCAGTTATATGATATCATATATTTACTTTGTACGGGCGGTGCCACGCCCACTGCTCCGATCACGCCCATTTTTTGTCTAACTAATCATATGAATAACTTATGGGTTCACACAAAGTCCCAAGACTTTCACTATAACAGTACTCCAGATATATGGCATTTTATATTTTATTTGTATGGCAGGTGCCACGCCTATTGGTCCAATAGCGCCCATTTTTTGTCCGACTGCTCACATTAATAATAGGTGCCATCAGACAAATTTTAAAAGCTCTCTCTATCATAGTACTCGAGATATATAACATTGAATTATTACTTGTATGGGAGGTACCACGCCCACTTCTCCGATCCGGCCCATTTCCGGCGCGGCTACTAATATTAACAATAGGTGACCTCACACAAATTTGCAAAGCTCTCCCTGTCATGGTACTCAATATATGTATATGATATTAAAAATTTACTTTGTGTGGGAGGTGCCACGCCCACTAAAAATATTAAAAAAATTATAGCCTATAGCACTTCCCATATCCGCAGTAAGACTTTGTGAAAATTTCAGGAAGATCAGATGGCTAGTTACGGAGATTACCCCCTACAAACAAACAAACAAACAAACAAACAAACAAACAAACAAACAAACACACATTACCTCTTTATTATATTAGTATAGATTATATTATATTATATTATATTATATTATATTATATTATATTATATTATATTATATTATATTATATTATATTATATTATATTATATTATATTATATTATATTATATTATATTATATTATATTATATTATATTATATTATATTATATTATATTATATTATATTATATTATATTATATTATATTATATTATATTATATTATATTATATTATATTATATTATATTATATTATATTATATTATATTATATTATATTATATTATATTATATTATATTATATTATATTATATTATATTATATTATATTATATTATATTATATTATATTATATTATATTATATTATATTATATTATATTATATTATATTATATTATATTATATTATATTATATTATATTATATTATATTATATTATATTATATTATATTATATTATATTATATTATATTATATTATATTATATTATATTATATTATATTATATTATATTATATTATATTATATTATATTATATTATATTATATTATATTATATTATATTATATTATATTATATTATATTATATTATATTATATTATATTATATTATATTATATTATATTATATTATATTATATTATATTATATTATATTATATTATATTATATTATATTATATTATATTATATTATATTATATTATATTATATTATATTATATTATATTATATTATATTATATTATATTATATTATATTATATTATATTATATTATATTATATTATATTATATTATATTATATTATATTATATTATATTATATTATATTATATTATATTATATTATATTATATTATATTATATTATATTATATTATATTATATTATATTATATTATATTATATTATATTATATTATATTATATTATATTATATTATATTATATTATATTATATTATATTATATTATATTATATTATATTATATTATATTATATTATATTATATTATATTATATTATATTATATTATATTATATTATATTATATTATATTATATTATATTATATTATATTATATTATATTATATTATATTATATTATATTATATTATATTATACTAGATGTAACCCGGTGCGCTTCGCTACACCCTCCCCCTCCCCCCCCCCTTCCGAATTGTTACGAAAAGGCTCACGCAAGTCCCAAGGCTCTCACTAACACAGTAATTCAGATATATCACATTTAATATTAAGTTTGTATAGGGGTACCATGCGCATTTGTCCAATCCCGCCCATTTTTTTGTCTGACTACTCACGTTAATAATGGATGACCTAAGATAAATTTTCAAAGCTCTCTCTATCATAGTACTTTATATATATGATATTAAAAATTTACTTTGAATGGGAGGTGCCACGCCCACTAAAAAAAAAAAAAAAATACAGCCTGTAGCACTTCCGATATCCGCAGTAAGAATCAGTGAAAATTTCAGGAAGATCAGATAAGTCGTTACGGAGATTACCTCCTAGAAACAAACAAACACATTACCTCTTTAATTCTTTTTTTTTGAATATGTTTTTTGTTTTCGCGATTTTTGATTTTGACAATATATTTTCCACGACAAATCACATTGATAACTAATGTACTTGTCAAAAGACTGTAGCTTTCGTAGTACATCATATTTTTGATATAGGAGGTGCCACGCCCACTTATCCCATCCCGCCCAATTTTTATTGGACTACTCATATTAATATCTGAGGGACTCGTGCAAAATGTCGAGCCTTTCCCAGTTATATGATATTAGATATCTACTTTGCATGGGCGGTGCTACGCCCACTGCTTCTATCATGCCCATTTTTTTGTTCGACTAATCACACAAAGAACCTATGGGGTCACGCAAAGCCACAAAGCTCTCTCTTTTACAGTACTCCAAATATTTGACATTTAATAGTTACTTTGCATGGGGAGCTCCACGCCCATTGGTGTGAACCCGCCAATTTTTTGTCTGACTACTCATACTAAGATCTGATGGTGTCGTGCAAAGTGCCAAAGCTTCCCTCTTTTAGTACACCAGTTATATGATATCATATATTTACTTTGTACGGGCGGTGCCACGCCCACTGCTCCGATCACGCCCATTTTTTGTCTAACTAATCATATGAATAACTTATGGGTTCACACAAAGTCCCAAGACTCTCACTATAACAGTACTCCAGATATATGGCATTTTATATTTTATTTGTATGGCAGGTGCCACGCCTATTGGTCCAATAGCGCCCATTTTTTGTCCGACTGCTCACATTAATAATAGGTGCCATCAGACAAATTTTAAAAGCTCTCTCTATCATAGTACTCGAGATATATAACATTGAATTATTACTTGTATGGGAGGTACCACGCCCACTTCTCCGATCCGGCCCATTTCCGGCGCGGCTACTAATATTAACAATAGGTGACCTCACACAAATTTGCAAAGCTCTCCCTGTCATGGTACTCAATATATGTATATGATATTAAAAATTTACTTTGTGTGGGAGGTGCCACGCCCACTAAAAATATTAAAAAAATTATAGCCTATAGCACTTCCCATATCCGCAGTAAGACTCTGTGAAAATTTCAGGAAGATCAGATGGCTAGTTACGGAGATTACCCCCTACAAACAAACAAACAAACAAACAAACAAACAAACAAACAAACAAACACACATTACCTCTTTATTATATTAGTATAGATTATATTATATTATATTATATTATATTATATTATATTATATTATATTATATTATATTATATTATATTATATTATATTATATTATATTATATTATATTATATTATATTATATTATATTATATTATATTATATTATATTATATTATATTATATTATATTATATTATATTATATTATATTATATTATATTATATTATATTATATTATATTATATTATATTATATTATATTATATTATATTATATTATATTATATTATATTATATTATATTATATTATATTATATTATATTATATTATATTATATTATATTATATTATATTATATTATATTATATTATATTATATTATATTATATTATATTATATTATATTATATTATATTATATTATATTATATTATATTATATTATATTATATTATATTATATTATATTATATTATATTATATTATATTATATTATATTATATTATATTATATTATATTATATTATATTATATTATATTATATTATATTATATTATATTATATTATATTATATTATATTATATTATATTATATTATATTATATTATATTATATTATATTATATTATATTATATTATATTATATTATATTATATTATATTATATTATATTATATTATATTATATTATATTATATTATATTATATTATATTATATTATATTATATTATATTATATTATATTATATTATATTATATTATATTATATTATATTATATTATATTATATTATATTATATTATATTATATTATATTATATTATATTATATTATATTATATTATATTATATTATATTATATTATATTATATTATATTATATTATATTATATTATATTATATTATATTATATTATATTATATTATATTATATTATATTATATTATATTATATTATATTATATTATATTATATTATATTATATTATATTATATTATATTATATTATATTATATTATATTATATTATATTATATTATATTATATTATATTATATTATATTATATTATATTATATTATATTATATTATATTATATTATATTATATTATATTATATTATATTATATTATATTATATTATATTATATTATATTATATTATATTATATTATATTATATTATATTATATTATATTATATTATATTATATTATATTATATTATATTATATTATATTATATTATATTATATTATATTATATTATATTATATTATATTATATTATATTATATTATATTATATTATATTATATTATATTATATTATATTATATTATATTATATTATATTATATTATATTATATTATATTATATTATATTATATTATATTATATTATATTATATTATATTATATTATATTATATTATATTATATTATATTATATTATATTATATTATATTATATTATATTATATTATATTATATTATATTATATTATATTATATTATATTATATTATATTATATTATATTATATTATATTATATTATATTATATTATATTATATTATATTATATTATATTATATTATATTATATTATATTATATTATATTATATTATATTATATTATATTATATTATATTATATTATATTATATTATATTATATTATATTATATTATATTATATTATATTATATTATATTATATTATATTATATTATATTATATTATATTATATTATATTATATTATATTATATTATATTATATTATATTATATTATATTATATTATATTATATTATATTATATTATATTATATTATATTATATTATATTATATTATATTATATTATATTATATTATATTATATTATATTATATTATATTATATTATATTATATTATATTATATTATATTATATTATATTATATTATATTATATTATATTATATTATATTATATTATATTATATTATATTATATTATATTATATTATATTATATTATATTATATTATATTATATTATATTATATTATATTATATTATATTATATTATATTATATTATATTATATTATATTATATTATATTATATTATATTATATTATATTATATTATATTATATTATATTATATTATATTATATTATATTATATTATATTATATTATATTATATTATATTATATTATATTATATTATATTATATTATATTATATTATATTATATTATATTATATTATATTATATTATATTATATTATATTATATTATATTATATTATATTATATTATATTATATTATATTATATTATATTATATTATATTATATTATATTATATTATATTATATTATATTATATTATATTATATTATATTATACTATATTATATTATATTATATTATATATTATATTATATTATATTATATTATATTATATTATATTATATTATATTATATTATATTATATTATATTATATTATATTATATTATATTATATTATATTATATTATATTATATTATATTATATTATATTATATTATATTATATTATATTATATTATACTATATTATATTATGTAACGGATTTTCTTTTTTGGTGTATAAATACAAGCCTGCCTCCAATTATCCGATTACCTCAAAAATGCAACCCTGTATGGTCAACATGGTTTATTTTCATTATATTCGCGTTTGTTTTATGGCACGATAATCCCGTTATATCCTTTGACCAATGGGATCGTGACAACTAGCAAGAAAAAAATTTAAGAAAAAAAGGATAGACAAAAGTAGATATAAAAAAGAAGACACGCGGCGTCTAGTAATCAGTTGACAGTAATGGTATCGTGCGGTCGAAACACGCTGGAAGAATTACCAAAAAAATAACTAATTAAAAGAGTGTGTTAAAAAAATTAAAGAACTTAAAAACTGAACTTGGAATATGAAAAAAGAACAAAAATTTGTGGAAATTTTGAATTGTATATGTATTTATTTGAAGAATTAATGAAACTGTAAAATAATTAAAAGTTAAGCTGTTAATATAAAAACTGAAAATAAAAAGTGGTAAAGTTTGTGAAAATGAGGCATTCAATTGAAAAATTAACAAAAGGCACAATAATTAAGAATTGTAATGTAAATATAAAAACTGAAAAGACAATATAAAGTAAAGTTTTTGAAAATTATGTATTTATTTGAAGAACTAATGAAACTGTAAAATAATTAAAAGTTAAACTGTTAATATAAAAACTGAAAATAAAAAGTAGCAAAGTTTGTGAAAATTATGTATATCTTTGAATAATTAATGAAAATGTAAAATAATTAAAAGTTAAACTGTTAATATAAAAACTGAAAATAAAAAGTAGCAAGTTTGTGAAAATTATGTATATCTTGGAAGAATTAATGAAAATGTAAAATAGTTAAAAGTTAAACTGTTAATATAAAAACTGAAAATAAAAAGTAGTAAAGTTTATGAAAAAAATTATGCGTTTAATTAAAGAATTAACGAAACTGAAAAAAGTTTAAAAGTTGAACTGTAAATATAGAAACTGAAAAGAATGGAAAGTAAAACACAAAAAAAAAAGATCATTTGACAAACACCATTTTGATTCTAAACTGAAATAAAAAAAAATTTACCTATAATTTAACAATCGTATAATAATTTAACAATCGTATTTGGTGAACTTAAACGTCGTTCCAGTTTAATATGCTCAATCAGAAGTGGTATAAAAACTCTGCAACTTGTAAAAGCCAAGATGGACAAAACACGATGGAGCTAATTCCGCAGCAGTGCAGCCATTACCGACTAACTACCACCACAGCGACGGCGTCTCAGCGTAAATATATTTAAAAAAAAAAACACGAAAAAGATTAACTCAATTTTTTTATACTTACCTATATATATATATATATTACATTTATCCTATTACTATAAATTACCTTACCTTTTTCGTATACTTACCACTCCTTATGTTTAAAAGCAAACCAAAAAAATTAGATTGCCTTAAATTTATACAAATACTTACCTATATATTTACTCCATTTATAATACTATTATACTTACCTTATTATACTAACCTTATACTTGAAATTACAGAGAAAACAAAAAAAAAAAAAATAATAGAATCACTCTAGACCTTCCATGTATTTCCATTCCATTTATAAAATGACCAAATTACTTATTATTAAATAAAAGTTATAATTATACATCTAACATGATGAAACTCTAATTTTTTTTATTTGAGATGAAGGCTAACAAAGAGCAGGTATGTGTAAATAGAGTATCGACGAATATCGCAGTTCCCCTACTTTGGAAAAATTTCAGTATCGATTCCTCTCCTCACTTACTACATTTAGCAAATTAATTTCTACTTTTTTTTTCTTTTCTTTGTTTTTGGCTTTTACATCTGAAAGTGCGATGAATCGATGCTGAAAGTTTACCAACATTTTTTTTGCAAACTTTTCGGAATGTGAGTCTTTAATGTTGAAATTAAGTAGGCATATTATGTCATACCACCTTCCCAATAGTTTAGAAAATTCTCTTTAAATTTAACATCAAATTCATATCTTGTTTTTAGAAGTTCTGTCAGTTAAGCTTTATAAGATTATAATTCTTTTATGTATTGACGGTAGAAAATTTGAGGCACGCGTATGGGTTACGGCTCCCTTAAAAAATTTACTAAGCCACAATTTTTTCATACTTCTCATTGAAATATTAGTTTTGCGGTACAATTTAGGAGAACCTCAGTGAACTTGGCTTTAAGCTTAACACCCTATATAAGGAGAAACATATTTTTTTAAAATTTTTTTTTATTTTTTTTCAAATCAGACTCTGTTTCATATTTGAATATTAGATGAGGCAGAATCATTGTTGAAAACGTTTTATACAAGCCGGTATAAACCCGTCACAAAACGTTATACATCATAGCGGTATAAAACTAAAACTCTATTTACCTATATCCCTCAAAAGTTAGCTGGATTCTCAAAATTTTTATAACTGATATTTCCAAATATTTAATACATTACTTTTCTTTAATTCCCTAACAAAGAATTATCTAATTAAATTGGTTTATTCTACAAATTTTTTATTTTAGCTAATTCCTTTTACTGATAAATTGGTTTCAGATTACTAAAACCTACTTCAGTTTTAAAAGAAGAAAATTTTTGATTGGATTTTGCACAATTTTGTTTCAAACTTTACATTTTTATTTAAATTAATTTTTTTTATTATTGTTATTGAAAAAAAAATAATAATAAAAAAAAGTACAACTGGGTTTTGTTGTACGAACGAGAATTGACGTTCTAATAACATAAATTGGTTAATTTTTCACAAATTTTTGTTTTTTTTTTAAATTTGTTTCACGATTTTTATTTATTGTTTGGGCAAGAAGTTTATCGACGGTCTATAGTATGAGCATTCTTACGCGTAGTTCGGCTCGCGGTTCGAAAATTAGCTCAAACTCACCCAGAGGTAGGGGCAGATCTTTAAATACAACCAAATCGTTCGAAGATCTTCTTATCCCTTCTCAGACGCAACCTAAGTAGTTCACTCACCTCCACGTAGCTCGAGTGCTTCAGTTATCAGTGACATTTTACCATCCTTTACCTCAGAACATCCCAATAGTATTCTTACTCAGCAACAGGAAAAATTATCTGACCTTTCTAAATTAAGTCAAAGTTCCTTACAAGACTTTTTCCAACCTACCGGTTCTATCGATAATCAAAATCAATTGCACACTTGCTTCAATATGGCTTCGTCCAATGATAACGTACCTCCCAATCAGCCAACTGCGGGCGAAAATGTTGAAAAAACTAATGATTTGATAGCCATGGTGCAACAAGCCATTCGATCAACTCAAGATGAGTTCAGATCAGAACTTAACTCGTTAAAAGCCACTATTTCTCATTTGACCCAAATCCCACATTCTTCTGGAAACCCACCTATAAATGGTCAGTACGAAAACATTCACAATAATGAACCATCATACACTGCACCCGAAGGTATGATCCAGCCACCAATGTTTCATAGATGAACTAAAGTAGACTTGGAAAAATGGAAAGTTTCATTTGATGGTACAGGAGACGTTTCTGACTTCCTATTTAAAATTGATACCCTTATGAAAAGATCTCGTTGTTCTAATGAACATTTACTTTCAAATTTCCAAATCTTCCTTAGCGGAAAGGCCGAAAAATGGTACTGGAATTTCATGAAACAAGATAGTGCCCCTTCGTATCCCTTTCTTCAATATAGTTTAACCCAAGAATTTGGTACTTTAGAAACGGATCACGATATTTTATTGAAAATTCACATGCGAAAACAGCAACCAAAAGAATCATATGATGATTTCCATTGCTCAATCATTTCTATGAATTCTCGAATGAAGGAACCTATAAGTGAAGCCAAGCTTATAGATATATTGAAGAAAAACGTTAATTCTAACCTTAAGTTATTGTTATTTAATACTAACCCTAGGGGTCTACACTCTTTAAGAGATTTTGCCCGGAATGCAGAAATGGTTCTTAGTGAAACCAAAGTCTCCCTACCGGTCACAAACACAAAATTTACACGCCATGTCAATGAAATAGAAATTGATTCTGTAGAAGAAGATGATAGTGAAGTAGAGAACGACCCACAGATAGATGCAATCCAATTTTCACGTTGCAATACGAAACCAGATTATTCTAAAATCAAATGTTGGAATTGCTTATCCCTGGGACATTCTTACATTTATTGCCCTGAGGAAATTAGGAACATCTTTTGTTACAAGTGTGGTGAACGCGGTGTAGTTACCACAAGGTGCAAAAATCAACATTTGGGAAACCGGAAACGGAGCGAGATGGCCACCGGGGACTCTCGTTCCCAGACATTAACCCCGAGTTCCTAATCGATCGAACGAGGAATCTTCCACAGGAAGATGAATCTAGATCACAGCTCTCGAAAAAACTTTCAGATAATTTATCTGACAGACCCTGTACACCTCGCCCTCCATTTGCAACAATTTCCAGAAAAATCTTGAAATGTAGGCTTCGCTTCAAGAAAAGAAAAGCTTTTCGTAAGATAATCGAATCTTCCTCATTGTGTGTCACGGAAGATGAAAGACCATTCGCTAATGTTAAAATTTTAGGCAAAAACATTTTTGGCTTACTGGACTCAGGGGCCAGCGTTTCTGTGTTAGGCAAAAATAGTTTAGATTTTGTTAAATTACACAATATACATTTAAGACCTTTTCGATCCTTTATATCAACAGCTGATGGCTCCAAAAATACCGTTTTAGGGCATTGCAAACTTCCCGTTCTGTATAAAGGCGTTACCAAAGATATAGATTTTTATATTGTACCCTCGTTGACCCCAGAAGCTTATTTAGGATTAGACTTTTGGCGAAGTTTCGCTATTGCTCCAAATATTATACCTACCTTAGAATCTTTAGATCTCGAACCTTCAGAAAATAAGGACCTACTGTTTCATAATTTAACGCCTGAGCAAAAACTACAGCTGGAATCAGTAGTCTTTCAATTTCCGTCTTTTGAAAATTTGGGCCTTGGTTGCACAAACCTTTTGGAACACCACATCGACACTGGTGATTCTGTTCCCATAAAATGCAAACATTATCCACTTTCACCGCCAAGACAAGCCGAAGTCTATCAAGAGATTGATCG
>CAVMKG010000490.1:0-30000 GCA_963682025.1 Cordilura impudica
GTAATTTTTAATTTTTAATATTTAATTTTTAATTTTTAATTTTTAATTTTTAATTTTAATTTTAATTTTAATTTTAATTTTAATTTTAATTTTAATTTTAATTTTAATTTTAATTTTAATTTTAATTTTAATTTTAATTTTAATTTTAATTTAATTTTATTAATTTTAATTTTAATTTTAATTTTAATTTTAATTTTTAATCTTTAATTTTTTATTTTTAATTTTTAATATTAAATTTTTAATTTTTAATTTGTAATTTTTAATTTTTAATTTTTAATTTTTAATTTTTAATTTTTAATTTTTAATTTTTAATTTTTAATTTTTAATTTTTAATTTTTAATTTTTAATTTTTAATTTTTAATTTTTAATTTTTAATTTTTAATTTTTAATTTTTAATTTTTAATTTTTAATTTTTAATTTTTAATTTTTAATTTTTAATTTTTAATTTTTAATTTTTAATTTTTAATTTTTAATTTTTAATTTTTAATTTTTAATTTTTAATTTTTAATTTTTAATTTTTAATTTTTAATTTTTAATTTTTAATTTTTAATTTTTAATTTTTAATTTTTAATTTTTAATTTTTAATTTTTATTTTTAATTTTTAATTTTAATTTTTAATTTTTAATTTTTAATTTTAATTTTTAATTTTTAATTTTTAATTTTTAATTTTTAATTTTTAATTTTTAATTTTTAATTTTTAATTTTTAATTTTTTAATTTTTAATTTTTAATTTTTAATTTTTAATTTTTAATTTATAATTTTTAATTTTTAATTTTTAATTTTTAATTTTTAATTTTTAATTTTATCTTAATTATAATTTAATTTTTAATTTTAATTTTTAATTTTTAATTTTTAATTTTTAATTCTTAATTTTTAATTTTTAATTTTTATTTTTTAATTTTTAATTTTAATTTTTAATTTTTAATTTTTAATTTTTAATTTTTAATTTTTAATTTTTAATTTTAATTTTTAATTTTTAATTTTATAAATTTTTAATTTTTAATTTTTAATTTTTAGTTTTTAATTTTTAATTTTTAATTTTTAATTATTAATTTTTAATTATTAATTTTTAATTTTTTAATTTTTAATTTTTAATTTTTAATTTTTAATTTTTAATTTTTAATTTTTAATTTTTAATTTTTAATTTTTAATTTTTAATTTTTAATTTTTAATTTTTAATTTTTAATTTTTAATTTTTAGTTTTTAATTTTTATTTTTATTTTTAATTTTTAATTTTTAATTTTTAATTTTTAATTTTTAATTTTTAATTTTTAATTTTTAATTTTTAATTTTTCATTTTTAATTTTTAAATTTTAATTTTTAATTTTTAATTTTTAATTTTTAATTTTTAATTTTTAATTTTTAATTTTTAATTTTTAATTTTTAATTTTTAATTTTCATTTTTAATTTTTAATTTTCATTTTTAATTTTTAATTTTTAATTTTTTAATTTTTAAGTTTTAATTTTTAATTTTTAATTTTAATTTTTAATTTTTAATTTTTAATTTTTAATTTTTAATTTTTAATTCTTAATTTTTAAATTTTAATTTTTAATTACTAATTTTTAATTTTTAATTTTTAATTTTTAATTTTTAATTTTTAATTTTTAATTTTTTATTTTTTATTTAATATTTAATTTTTAATTTTTTGATTTTTAATTTTTAATTTTTAATTTTTAATTTTTAATTTTTAATTTTTAATTTTTAATTTTTAATTTTTAATTTTTAATTTTTAATTTTTAATTTTTAATTTTAATTTTTAATTTTTAATTTATAATTTATAATTTGAATTTTTAATTTTTAATATTTAATTTTTAATTTTTAATTTTTAATTTTTAATTTTTAATTTTTAATTTTTAATTTTTAATTTTTAATTTTTAATTTTTAATTTTTAATTTTTAATTTTTAATTTTTAATTTTTAATTTTTAATTTTTAATTTTTAATTTTTAATTTTTAATTTTTAATTTTTAATTTTTAATTTTTAATTTTTAATTTTTAATTTTTAATTTTTAATTTTTAATTTTTAATTTTTAATTTTTAATTTTTAATTTTTAATTTTAATTTTTAATTTTTAATTTTAATTTTAATTTTAATTTTAATTTTAATTTTAATTTAATTTTAATTTTTAATTTTTAATCTTTAATTTTAATTTTTAATTTTTAATATTAAATTTTTAATTTTTAATTTTTAATTTTTAATTTTTAATTTTTAATTTTTAATTTTAAATTTTTAATTTTAATTTTTAATTTTTAATTTTTAATTTTTAATTTTTAATTTTTAATTTTTAATTTTTAATTTTTAATTTTTAATTTTTAATTTTTAATTTTTAATTTTTAATTTTTAATTTTTAATTTTTAATTTTTAATTTTTAATTTTTAATTTTTAATTTTTAATTTTTAATTTTTAATTTTTATTTTTAATTTTTAATTTTTAATTTTTAATTTTTAATTTTTAATTTTTAATTTTTCATTTTTAATTTTTAATTTTTTATTTTAAATTTTTGATTTTTAATTTTTAATTTTTAATTTTTAATTTTTAATTTTTAATTTTTAATTTTTAATTTTTAATTTTTAATTTTTAATTTTTAATTTTTAATTTTTAATTTTTAATTTTTAATTTTTAATTTTTCATTTTTAATTTTTAATTTTTAATTTTTAATTTTTAATTTTTAATTTTTAATTTTTAATTTTTAATTTTTAAGTTTTAATTTTTAATTTTTAATTTTTAATTTTTAATTTTTAATTTTTAATTTTTAATTTTTAATTTTTAATTTTTAATTTTTAATTTTTAATTTTTAATTTTTAATTTTTAATTTTTAATTTTTAATTTTTAATTTTTAATTTTTAATTTTTAATTTTTAATTTTTAATTTTTAATTTTTAATTTTTTATTTTAATTTTTAATTTTTAATTTATAATTTGTAATTTTTAATTTTTAATATTTAATTTTTAATTTTTAATTTTTAATTTTTAATTTTAATTTTAATTTTAATTTTAATTTTAATTTTAATTTTAATTTTAATTTTAATTTTAATTTTAATTTTAATTTTAATTTTAATTTTAATTTTAATATTAATTTTAATTTTAATTTTAATTTTAATTTTTAATTTTTAATCTTTAATTTTTTATTTTTAATTTTTAATATTAAATTTTTAATTTTTAATTTGTAATTTTTAATTTTTAATTTTTAATTTTTAATTTTTAATTTTTAATTTTTAATTTTTAATTTTTAATTTTTAATTTTTAATTTTTAATTTTTAATTTTTAATTTTTAATTTTTAATTTTTAATTTTTAATTTTTAATTTTTAATTTTTAATTTTTAATTTTTAATTTTTAATTTTTAATTTTTAATTTTTAATTTTTAATTTTTAATTTTTAATTTTTAATTTTTAATTTTTAATTTTTAATTTTTAATTTTTAATTTTTAATTTTTAATTTTTAATTTTTAATTTTTAATTTTTAATTTTTAATTTTTAATTTTTAATTTTTAATTTTTAATTTTTAATTTTTAATTTTTAATTTTTAATTTTTATTTTTAATTTTTAATTTTTAATTATTAATTTTTAATTTTTAATTTTTAATTTTTAATTTTTAATTTTTAATTTTTAATTTTTAATTTTTAATTTTTAATTTTTAATTTTTAATTTTTAATTTTTAATTTTTAATTTTTAATTTTTAATTTTTAATTTTTAATTTTTAATTTATAATTTTTAATTTTTAATTTTTAATTTTTAATTTTTAATTTTTAATTCTTAATTTTTAATTTTTAATTTTTAATTTTTAATTTTTAATTTTTAATTTTTAATTCTTAATTTTTAATTTTTAATTTTTAGTTTTTAATTTTTAATTTTTAATTTTTAATTTTTAATTTTTAATTTTTAATTTTTAATTTTTAATTTTTAATTTTTAATTTTTAATTTTTAATTTTAAATTTTTAATTTTTAATTTTTAATTTTTAGTTTTTAATTTTTAATTTTTAATTTTTAATTATTAATTTTTAATTATTAATTTTTAATTTTTAATTTTTAATTTTTAATTTTTAATTTTTAATTTTTAATTTTTAATTTTTAATTTTTAATTTTTAATTTTTAATTTTTAATTTTTAATTTTTAATTTTTAATTTTTAATTTTTAATTTTTAATTTTTAATTTTTAGTTTTTAATTTTTAGTTTTTAATTTTTAATTTTTAATTTTTAATTTTTAATTTTTAATTTTTAATTTTTAATTTTTAATTTTTAATTTTTAATTTTTAATTTTTCATTTTTAATTTTTAAATTTTAATTTTTAATTTTTAATTTTTAATTTTTAATTTTTAATTTTTAATTTTTAATTTTTAATTTTTAATTTTTAATTTTCATTTTTAATTTTTAATTTTCATTTTTAATTTTTAATTTTTAATTTTTAATTTTTAAGTTTTAATTTTTAATTTTTAATTTTTAATTTTTAATTTTTAATTTTTAATTTTTAATTTTTAATTTTTAATTCTTAATTTTTAAATTTTAATTTTTAATTACTAATTTTTAATTTTTAATTTTTAATTTTTAATTTTTAATTTTTAATTTTTTATTTTTAATATTTAATATTTAATTTTTAATTTTTGATTTTTAATTTTTAATTTTTAATTTTTAATTTTTAATTTTTAATTTTTAATTTTTAATTTTTAATTTTTAATTTTTAATTTTTAATTTTAATTTTTAATTTTTAATTTATAATTTATAATTTGAATTTTTAATTTTTAATATTTAATTTTTAATTTTTAATTTTTAATTTTTAATTTTTAATTTTTAATTTTTAATTTTTAATTTTTAATTTTTAATTTTTAATTTTTAATTTTTAATTTTTAATTTTTAATTTTTAATTTTTAATTTTTAATTTTTAATTTTTAATTTTTAATTTTTAATTTTTAATTTTTAATTTTTAATTTTTAATTTTTAATTTTTAATTTTTAATTTTTAATTTTTAATTTTTATTTTTTAATTTTTAATTTTTAATTTTTAATTTTTAATTTTTAATTTTTAATTTTTAATTTTTAATTTTTAATTTTTAATTTTAATTTTAATTTTAATTTTAATTTTAATTTTAATTTTAATTTTAATTTTTAATTTTTAATCTTTAATTTTTAATTTTTAATTTTTAATATTAAATTTTTAATTTTTAATTTTTAATTTTTAATTTTTAATTTTTAATTTTTAATTTTAAATTTTTAATTTTTAATTTTTAATTTTTAATTTTTAATTTTTAATTTTTAATTTTTAATTTTTAATTTTTAATTTTTAATTTTTAATTTTTAATTTTTAATTTTTAATTTTTAATTTTTAATTTTTAATTTTTAATTTTTAATTTTTAATTTTTAATTTTTAATTTTTAATTTTTAATTTTTAATTTTTAATTTTTAATTTTTATTTTTAATTTTTAATTTTTAATTTTTAATTTTTAATTTTTAATTTTTAATTTTTCATTTTTAATTTTTAATTTTTTATTTTAAATTTTTGATTTTTAATTTTTAATTTTTAATTTTTAATTTTTAATTTTTAATTTTTAATTTTTAATTTTTAATTTTTAATTTTTAATTTTTAATTTTTAATTTTTAATTTTTAATTTTTAATTTTTCATTTTTAATTTTTAATTTTTAATTTTTAATTTTTAATTTTTAATTTTTAATTTTTAATTTTTAAGTTTTAATTTTTAATTTTTAATTTTTAATTTTTAATTTTTAATTTTTAATTTTTAATTTTTAATTTTTAATTTTTAATTTTTAATTTTTAATTTTTAATTTTTAATTTTTAATTTTTAATTTTTAATTTTTAATTTTTAATTTTTAATTTTTAATTTTTAATTTTTAATTTTTAATTTTTAATTTTTAATTTTTAATTTTTAATTTTTATTTTTTAATTTTTAATTTTTAATTTTTACTTTTTAATTTTTAATTTTTAATTTTTAATTTTTATTTTTTAATTTTTAATTTTTAATTTTTAATTTTTAATTTTTAATTTTTAATTTTTAATTTTTAATTTTTAAT
The DNA here is from genome assembly GCA_963682025.1 of Cordilura impudica. Classification (NCBI taxonomy): domain Eukaryota; kingdom Metazoa; phylum Arthropoda; class Insecta; order Diptera; family Scathophagidae; genus Cordilura; species Cordilura impudica. The sequence continues at coordinate 6,018 of CAVMKG010000490.1, forward strand.
TTTTAATTTTTAATTTTTAGTTTTAATTTTTAATTTTTAATTTTAAATTTTTGATTTTTAATTTTTAATTTTTAATTATTAAATTTTAATTATTAATTTTTAATTTTTAATTTTTAATTTTTAATTTTTAATTTTTAATTTTTAATTTTTAATTTTTAATTTTAAATTTTTAATTTTTAATTTTTAATTTTTAATTTTTAATTTTTAATTTTTAATTTTTAATTTTTAACTTTTAGTTTTTTATTTTTAAATTTTAATATTTAATTTTTAATTTTTAAATTTTATTTTTTTATTTTTAATTTTTAATTTTTAATTTTTAATTTTTAATTTTTAATTTTTAATTTTTAATTTTTAATTTTTAATTTTTAATTTTTAATTTTTAATTTTTAATTTTTAATTTTTAATTTTTAATTTTTAATTTTTAATTTCTAAATTTTAATTTTTAATTTTTAAGATGTAGCGATGATCCATACTAATTAGATAATATATTGGAGAAATTACCATCGGTATTATTGAATTACAAAGGTTGCGCTCCCGAGCAGGGTGATGGCATATTCAACATATTGAGACATGAGGGATTCAAAGAAATCATTAACAGAAACAAAAGAACTAACATCAGAATATTGCTATATAGAAATCCTCAGTACATAAAAGATGAAAATAGGGAGAAGCAATTAATAGAAGCTTAACATAACACACATTGCGGAGGACATTTTGGAGTTAGGAAAATGCTACTCTGTTTGAACAAAGATACATATGCAAAAATATGTAAAAAATGGTAAAACAATTTGTAAGAACGTGTGATATTTGCCAGAGAAATAAGCAAGTCAGATTAGTGATTGATACAGTAAATCCACTGAGACCATCGAACAATTTCAGACACATACTCACAATGCAGTGTGAATTAACGAAATACGATATAGCATGTCCAATAGAAACTAAAGAAGCAAAATCTGTAGCTAAAGCACTAGTTGAAAATGTTATTCTAAAGCACGGATTATTTAAGACAGTGAAATCGGACAAAGGGACTGAGTTTACAAATCAACAGATGAAGGAAATATGTGAAATGCTGAAAATGGCAAAACAAAAATTTAAGAACAAATTTGAAAAATCAAATTACGAAATATTTTATTATTAAATCACAAAAATCCCATAATTAAATATCCCATCTTAAATATTATAAGATTTTTCTTTAGGATGAGGGTGTCGTGTATGAAGCTCATTTACTTATACGTGTATGTATGTATGTAAGCACAATAAAGTGTCCATAATAACAAGACAGTAGAACAAACAAACCTATATATACATACACACGTACGTTTGGCTAGCGACAAATATAAATGGAATAAAAAGTGTCAAGTGGATACTTGAATAATAGTAAAAGAGAAGAGATTTAACGATAATATAGATAGAGTGGCTTTAGAAAACCACTCATTAACTTTAAGTATTTGTAACATTTAATATATAAGCCAGAACATTATTAAATAAAGAAACAGTAATGTTTGACAGTTTTGATAAAAGGTTCTCAATGAATTAATTTTTAATTTTTAATTTTAAATTTTAAATTTTAAATTTTAAATTTAAAATTTTAAATTTTAAATTTTTAATTTTAATTATTAATTTTTAATTTTTAATTTTAAATATTAATTATTAATTTTTAATTTTTAATTTTTAATTTTTAGTTTTTAATTTTTAATTTTTAATTTTTAATTTTTAATTTTTAATTTTTAATTTTTAATTATTAATTTTTAATTTTTAAGTTTTAGCTTTTAATTTTTAATTTTTAATTATTAATTTTTAATTTTTAATTTTTAATTTTTAATTTTTAATTTTTAATTTTTAATTTTTAATTTTTAATTTTTAATTTTTAATTTTTAATTTTTAATTTTTAATTTTTAATTTTTAATTTTTAATTTTTAATTTTTAATTTTTAATTTTTAATTTTTAATTTTTAATTTTTAATTTTTAATTTTTAATTTTTAATTTTCAAATTTTAATTTTTAATTTTTAATCTTTAATTTTTGATTTTTAATGTTTAATGTTTAAATTTTAGTTTTTAATTTTTAATTTTCAAATTTTTATTTTTAATTTTTAATTTTTAATTTTTAATTTTTAATTATTAATTTTTAATTTTTAAGTTTTAGCTTTTAATTTTTAATTTTTAATTTTAAATTTTAATTTTTAATTTTAAATTTTTAATTATGAATTGTTAATTTTTAATTTTCAATTTTTAATTTTTAATTCTCAATTTTTAATTTTTAATTTTTAAATTTTTAATTTTTAGTTTTTAAGATGTAGCGATGATCCATACTAATTAGATAATATATTGGAGAAATTACCATCGGTATTATTGAATTACAAAGGTTGCGCTCCCGAGCAGGGTGATGGCATATTCAACATATTGAGACATGAGAGATTCAAAGAAATCATTAACAGAAACAAAAGAACTAACATCAGAATATTGCTGTATAGAAATCCTCAGTACATAAAAGATGAAAATAGGGAGAAGCAATTAATAGAAGCATAACATAACACACATTTCGGAGGACAATTTGGAGTTAGGAAAATGCTACTCCGTTTGAACAAAAATACATATGCAAAAATATGTAAAAAATGGTAAAACAATTTGTAAGAACGTGTGATATTTTCCAGAGAAATAAGCAAGTCAGACACACGAAAGAACCGTTCGAAAAGATTCACACACCACGTCAAAGTTTTGGAACCTTAGTGATTAATACAGTAAGTCCACTGAGACCATCGAACAATTTCAGACACTTACTCGCAATGCAGTGTGAATTAACGAAATACGTTATAGCATGTCCAATAGAAACTAAAGAAGCAAAATCTGTAGCTAAAGCACTAGTTGAAAATGTTATTCTAAAGCACGGATTATTTAAGAGAGTGAAATCGGACAAAGGGACTGAGTTTACAAATCAACAGATGAAGGAAATATGTGAAATGCTGAAAATGGCAAAACAAAAATTTAAGAACAAATTTGAAAAATCAAATTACGAAATATTTTATTATTAAATCACAAAAATCCCATAATTAAATATCCCATCTTAAATATTATAAGATTTTTCTTTAGGATGAGGGTGTCGTGTATAAAGCTCATTTACTTATACGTGTATGTATGTATGTAAGCACAATAAAGTGTCCATAATAACAAGACAGTAGAACAAACAAACCTATATATACATACACACGTACGTTTGGCTAGCGACAAATATAAATGGAACAAAAAGTATCAAGTGGATACTTGGGGTATGTCAAAACGGTTGTTTACAAATGACTCAGGATGTTTGTTTGACTGAGCGGGTTCATATACATAGCAATAAAATCAAATAAAGTTGGTTGATCGATATGTAGAGTAAATAGATGTGATTTCATATGCAAACTGAATAGAATACACATTCTGGTGTATTATATCGGTTTGCACTTTAATCTGTACAATTACACTCATTAATTTGGAATTGTACTCATGTATGAATTATGACTAAATGTTCGATAATAAGAAACCACCCTAGTTTTCATGATCGCCTAGTGCAATTGTACATAGCTGGCATTATGAATAATAGTAAAAGAGAAGAGATTTAACAATATTAGAGAGTGGGTTTAGAAAACCATTCAACTTTATTTAGTTATTTGTAACATTTAATATATAAGCCAGAACATTATTAAATAAAGAAGCAGTAATGTTTAATTTTTAATTTTTAATTTTTAAATTTTTAATTTTAAATTTTTAATTTTTAATTTTGAATTTTTATACCCTCCACTCCAGTGTGCAGAGGGTATATATAAGTTTGTCATTCCGTTTGTAATAATTAGAAAAAAAAATTTGGACCCCATAAAATATATATATTTGTGATCCTTATAACAACCGGAGTTGATATAGCGATGTCCGACTGTCCGTCTGTGGAAATCACGATGACGGCATCAATCGGGCAGCTAGGGTGCTCGTTGTCATAAAAAATGATTCACTAACATCCTGAAAAGTTTGCTATTTAAAATCGTCCAAATCAGTCGATTAGGGCCCGAGATTTGAATGAAGAACTAAAAAAAGTCTTGAAAAAATATAATTTTCTATGTTGTTCTTGTCACGATCATGCCCTCAATAGGACATCTAGGGTGATAATTTTTAGTGATAATGATTCACCAAATTCATGGGAAGATTTCTGCTTCAAAAATCATTAAAATCGGCGGAACAGGTCCAGGGAAATCTCTGAAAAATTAAAAAAAAAATTAAAAACATGATGTTTCCATATTGTTCTTGTTGTTATTCTAAATGTTGCATTGTTGTCATAGCTGGACTTGTTGTTTTTGTGGTCGTTGTGGTAATAATATAATAAAAACAAACCTTTTGTACATTTCTTTTGTCAACTCTGGTAGAAAAATTTAAAAGTTTCCATTGTTTTGGCATCACTAAAAAATTTGTTAGATCATTTCTGTCATTGGCACGAGCCTGCCTGTAAAATTTCAGATCGATTGGGTCACGGGAAAGTTGTTAAAATCGATCAGGCAACCAGGGTGCTCGTTTGCATAAAAAACGATTCATTGATATCCTGAGAAGTTTGCTATTTAAAATCGTCCAAATCGGTTGATTAGGTCCCGAGAATTGGGTGAAGAAGTAAAAAAAAGTCTTGAAAATATAGTATTTGTTTATGTTGTTCTTGTCACGATCACGCCCTCAGTGGGATAGCTAGGGTACTTGTTGTTTCTGTTTGAAAAATCATGAAAATCGGTTTAACAGGTCCCGAGAAATTACTGAAAAGGTAAAAAAAATTTGAAAATATATATTTCTCTATTGTTCTTGTTGTTATTCTAAATGTAGTATTTTTCTCATAGCTGAACTTGTTGTTTTTGCGGTCGCTGTGGTAATAATATAATAAAAAAATATCCCACATAAAACTCTGGTAGGAAAATTTAAAAGTTTCCATTGTTTTGTCATCACTGAAAAATTTGTTATGTTATTTTTGCCGTCGCCACGAGCCTGCCTATAAAGTTTCAGATCGATTGGCTCACGGGAAAGGGGCTAAAAATCGATCCAAAATTTTGTCGACAAGCAGACACTACTAGTTAATATAAAGGCAGTAAATAAAGGGAGTAAAAGTTCACCAACAATTTAAAAAACAAATTTTTATGTATTAATCTATTTAAAGAAAAAAAATAATTAAATGAAATAGTAATAATTATAAAAAAAATAATATACAATACAAAAAAAAAGAATATATAATAAAATAAAGTAAAGATAAATGCATTCATAGCATTGTAATATATATAAAAGGTCAGTGTTTTCTAACCGTAACCGTAACGAGTCAGTTGTTTTTTTTTTACATGAAAATCATTTAAAACAGTTACCGAACGTAACCGGAACGTCCCAATACTTTTCATGTGAAAAAAAGGCTGACACGTTACGTAACAGTTACATGTCGCTAACTTGTTATTTACACAGGTTACTGCTATTGCAGCCAACTTCAGGTCTATTTATATAGTTTCGTAAACATTAAAAAAACTGATAAAATTGTTTCTATTATTTTTTGCTGTAAGTAATAAATTATAAATATACTGAATTGCAAATTAAAATGGATACATATATTGGAGGTGCTTTAATACAAAAGAGTTAACGAAAAAAAAAATCAAAAAAAAAAACCAACTCTACAACATCAACAATGACAGTCATATGTTCTTCAAATAGAAAAAAACTGCAAGTGTGTTTTGTTGGCTAGAAAACAAAAATAGTGTTGACAATATAACAAAATATGTAAAAGAAATTAGTGCTTTGAAATATTTTATTTTGTTAAAAAAAAAAAATCGCAAAATGAAAGGCTATAATTCCATTAATAATCAAAAGGGGTTAAATTAATTTATTTATTTATTTTTACGTTGTACTAATGCATTTTAAATAAGTAAAAGTAATTGTATATTTAAATAAAAATGCATTTGTATTATATGTTGCTGTCGTATTCAGAAAAATCAAGTAGCTGACTATACGTAACTATATCATGATGTTGCATTATTTTGCGAGCAATACTTACATATATTCTAAATAAAGAAATAATAGTTCTTTTCATACTGCGAAATCTATGCAAATATATGTACAAATACTATATGTCAAATTTCAAATTTGCAATAATTGATACATTTTTGAAAGAAAATTGTATAATATGAAATGTCTTCAATTTATTTCATAGAAAAAAATTTTTTGAGGTGCGTGGAGTTTCCATATTTACGGTTTTACTATTTTCGTAATGAGGTTAAATGAGTTAAAAAGAATTTAAAATTTTTTAAAATATTAGGTGAGGATCCTCAAGATGTAATATACGATCGGTCTAAAACTTTTCACTTAGAGCCACAGTTAAATTCGAAACAACAAAAACCCATATATTTTGTGCGTAAAGTTTAACATTAATTGTGCTTTTCTTTAATGTCTATATATTTTTTCTCATTCATTTCTGACCATCTTCAATGTAAATTTACCAATTATGAATTGTTAATTTTTAATTTTCAATTTTTAATTTTTAATTCTCAATTTTTAATTTTTAATTTTTAAATTTTTAATTTTTAGTTTTTAAGATGTAGCGATGATCCATACTAATTAGATAATATATTGGAGAAATTACCATCGGTATTATTGAATTACAAAGGTTGCGCTCCCGAGCAGGGTGATGGCGTATTCAACATATTGAGACATGAGAGATTCAAAGAAATCATTAACAGAAACAAAAGAACTAACATCAGAATATTGCTGTATAGAAATCCTCAGTACATAAAAGATGAAAATTGGGAGAAGCAATTAATAGAAGCATAACATAACACACATTTCGGAGGACAATTTGGAGTTAGGAAAATGCTACTCCGTTTGAACAAAGATACATATGCAAAAATATGTAAAAAATGGTAAAACAATTTGTAAGAACGTGTGATATTTTCCAGAGAAATAAGCAAGTCAGACACACGAAAGAACCGTTCGAAAAGATTCACACACCACGTCAAAGTTTTGGAACCTTAATGATTAATACAGTAAGTCCACTGAGACCATCGAACAATTTCAGACACATACTCGCAATGCAGTGTGAATTAACGAAATACGTTATAGCATGTCCAATAGAAACTAAAGAAGCAAAATATGTAGCTAAAGCACTAGTTGAAAATGTTATTCTAAAGCACGGATTATTTAAGAGAGTGAAATCGGACAAAGGGACTGAGTTTACAAATCAACAGATGAAGGAAATATGTGAAATGCTGAAAATGGCAAAACAAAAATTTAAGAACAAATTTGAAAAATCAAATTACGAAATATTTTATTATTAAATCACAAAAATCCCATAATTAAATATCCCATCTTAAATATTATAAGATTTTTCTTTAGGATGAGGGTGTCGTGTATAAAGCTCATTTACTTATACGTGTATGTATGTATGTAAGCACAATAAAGTGTCCATAATAACAAGACAGTAGAACAAACAAACCTATATATACATACACACGTACGTTTGGCTAGCGACAAATATAAATGGAACAAAAAGTATCAAGTGGATACTTGGGGTATGTCAAAACGGTTGTTTACAAATGACTCAGGATGTTTGTTTGACTGAGCGGGTTCATATACATAGCAATAAAATCAAATAAAGTTGGTTGATCGATATGTAGAGTAAATAGATTTGATTTCATATGCAAACTGAATAGAATACACATTCTGGTGTATTATATCGGTTTGCACTTTAATCTGTACAATTACACTCATTAATTTGGAATTGTACTCATGTATGAATTATGACTAAATGTTCGATAATAAGAAACCACCCTAGTTTTCATGATCGCCTAGTGCAATTGTACATAGCTGGCATTATGAATAATAGTAAAAGAGAAGAGATTTAACAATATTAGAGAGTGGGTTTAGAAAACCATTCAACTTTATTTAGTTATTTGTAACATTTAATATATAAGCCAGAACATTATTAAATAAAGAAGCAGTAATGTTTAATTTTTAATTTTTAAATTTTTAATTTTAAATTTTAAATTTTTAATTTTTAATTTTGAATTTTTATACCCTCCACTCCAGTGTGCAGAGGGTATATATAAGTTTGTCATTCCGTTTGTAATAATTAGAAAAAAAAAATTTGGACCCCTTAAAATATATATATTTGTGATCCTTATAACAACCGGAGTTGATATAGCGATGTCCGTCTGTGGAAATCACGATGACGGCATCAATCGGGCAGCTAGGGTGCTCGTTGTCATAAAAAATGATTCACTAACATCCTGAAAAGTTTGCTATTTAAAATCGTCCAAATCAGTCGATTAGGGCCCGAGATTTGAATGAAGAACTAAAAAAAGTCTTGAAAAAATATAATTTTCTATGTTGTTCTTGTCACGATCACGCCCTCAATAGGACATCTAGGGTGATAATTTTTAGTGATAATGATTCACCAAATTCATGGGAAGATTTCTGCTTCAAAAATCGTTAAAATCGGCGGAACAGGTCCAGGGAAATCTCTGAAAAATTAAAAAAAAAAATTAAAAACATGATGTTTCCATATTGTTCTTGTTGTTATTCTAAATGTTGCATTGTTGTCATAGCTGGACTTGTTGTTTTTGTGGTCGTTGTGGTAATAATATAATAAAAACAAACCTTTTGTACATTTTTTTTGTCAACTCTGGTAGAAAAATTTAAAAGTTTCCATTGTTTTGGCATCACTAAAAAAATTTGTTAGATCATTTCTGTCATTGGCACGAGCCTGCCTGTAAAATTTCAGATCGATTGGGTCACGGGAAAGTTGTTAAAATCGATCAGGCAACTAGGGTGCTCGTTTGCATAAAAAACGATTCATTGATATCCTGAGAAGTTTGCTATTTAAAATCGTCCAAATCGGTTGATTAGGTCCCGAGAATTGGGTGAAGAAGTAAAAAAAAGTCTTGAAAATATATTATTTGTTTATGTTGTTCTTGTCACGATCACGCCCTCAGTGGGATAGCTAGGGTACTTGTTGTTTCTGTTTGAAAAATCATGAAAATCGGTTTAACAGGTCCCGAGAAATTACTGAAAAGGTAAAAAAAATTTGAAAATATATATTTCTCTATTGTTCTTGTTGTTATTCTAAATGTAGTATTTTTCTCATAGCTGAACTTGTTGTTTTTGCGGTCGCTGTGGTAATAATATAATAAAAAAATATCCCACATAAAACTCTGGTAGGAAAATTTAAAAGTTTCCATTGTTTTGTCATCACTGAAAAATTTGTTATGTTATTTTTGCCGTCGTCACGAGCCTGCCTATAAAGTTTCAGATCGATTGGCTCACGGGAAAGGGGCTAAAAATCGATCCAAAATTTTGTCGACAAGCAGACACTACTAGTTAATATAAAGGCAGTAAATAAAGGGAGTAAAAGTTCACCAACAATTTAAAAAACAAATTTTTATGTATTAATCTATTTAAAGAAAAAAAATAATTAAATGAAATAGTAATAATTATAAAAAAAATAATATACAATACAAAAAAAAAGAATATATAATAAAATAAAGTAAAGATAAATGCATTCATAGCATTGTAATATATATAAAAGGTCAGTGTTTTCTAACCGTAACCGTAACGAGTCAGTTGTTTTTTTTTTACATGAAAATCATTTAAAACAGTTACCGAACGTAACCGCAACGTCCCAATACTTTTCATGTGAAAAAAAGGCTGACACGTTACGTAACAGTTACATGTCGCTAACTTGTTATTTACACAGGTTACTGCTATTGCAGCCAACTTCAGGTCTATTTATATAGTTTCGTAAACATTAAAAAAACTGATAAAATTGTTTCTATTATTTTTTGCTGTAAGTAATAAATTATAAATATACTGAATTGCAAATTAAAATGGATACATATATTGGAGGTGCTTTAATACAAAAGAGTTAACGAAAAAAAAAATCAAAAAAAAAAAAACCAACTCTACAACATCAACAATGACAGTCATATGTTCTTCAAATAGAAAAAAACTGCAAGTGTGTTTTGTTGGCTAGAAAACAAAAATAGTGTTGACAATATAACAAAATATGTAAAAGAAATTAGTGCTTTGAAATATTTTATTTTGTTAAAAAAAAAAAATCGCAAAATGAAAGGCTATAATTCCATTAATAATCAAAAGGGTTTAAATTAATTTATTTATTTATTTTTACGTTGTACTAATGCATTTTAAATAAGTAAAAGTAATTGTATATTTAAATAAAAATGCATTTGTATTATATGTTGCTGTCGTATTCAGAAAAATCAAGTAGCTGACTATACGTAACTATATCATGATGTTGCATTATTTTGCGAGCAATACTTACATATATTCTAAATAAAGAAATAATAGTTCTTTTCATACTGCGAAATCTATGCAAATATATGTACAAATACTATATGTCAAATTTCAAATTTGCAATAATTGATACATTTTTGAAAGAAAATTGTATAATATGAAATGTCTTCAATTTATTTCATAGAAAAAAATTTTTTGAGGTGCGTGGAGTTTCCATATTTATGGTTTTACTATTTTCGTAATGAGGTTAAATGAGTTAAAAAGAATTTAAAATTTTTTAAAATATTAGGTGAGGATCCTCAAGATGTAATATACGATCGGTCTAAAACTTTTCACTTAGAGCCACAGTTAAATTCGAAACAACAAAAACCCATATATTTTGTGCGTAAAGTTTAACATTAATTGTGCTTTTCTTTAATGTCTATATATTTTTTCTCATTCATTTCTGACCATCTTCAATGTAAATTTACCAAAGTTTTTTTTATTGCAATATGTATATAAAACTTAAAAACTTAATATTTTTTATTGTTAATAAGTTAATAACTTATTATTCTGCGATTTTCATTACATCACAAAATGTTACAAATTGGCACTACTGTGTCAAAAACAGAAAACTTCTAAATTAGTTTGAAAACAGTTGATCTGTAAAACTGTGTGTGAAATTGTGTAAAAAAAAAATTACAGATATTAATAAATAATATAATATAAATATATTATTCAACTTATAAAGTCAATAGTTAAGTTATTTTATTAATTTTGTTAAGAATTAGCACAAAACTGATTTTCCATTTTGCATTTCATTTGTAAAGAATTCTGCTATATTTTGTTAAAGGGAAAATCCATTTTTGTTATATTAAAAAAACAGAGTTGCATTTAATTTTTCCGTGACTGCCTCAATAATTGCGTAGATGCCACCACAATATTTTTTCTAATTAAATATTAACCAATATCGAACTAGAATTATGATTTATTCTGACTAAAAAGTTCCAATTAAAAGTTATTCAGCCCAATTATGAATATTCTCAAGGAATTTCTTTCTCATGGAAAATACATTTCTCGAGAAAAAAATTCCTCCAATTATAAATTCCGCGTGAACAAAAAATGATTAACTGGCATCATCGAATTTCGAAGCCAGTTGCTTTGCTTATTGACAATTAATTTTCTATTTTTTGTGTGTGTGTAAACGACCCTACAATAAATGACCCAATAAACATTTTTGTTTGCTATCAACTTGAGGTGCATTTGAGATCAAATACATTTCTCAAATCTCCAACGTTAATTCTCAAATGCACCTCAGTAGTCCGATTATGGTCTTCTCAACTTAAAAGGCACATTTTTTATATGGCGATTTTCATAGTTATCAAATTGAGAAATTTGTGATTCTCAACTTGATAGCAAAGAAATATCTCCAATCGGTATCAAATGAAAGGTACGGAATTGCCATATTAAAAAAAATTATACTAATTTTAGAAATGAAAACAATGTACTTTTTTTAATGTTTCAATTTAATTTCATTATATATTTAACATTATTATGTACATATTTAACATTAAATGTAAATTTTTTAAAATCTAGAATTAAAAATAAATGAATTAATTATTTGTACATTTTTTGAATATTTATATTAAATATGTCATAAACAAGAATTTAAATTGAAAAATTTGACAAAAAGCAGAAATAATTAAAAATATATGAATTAATTATTTGTACTTTTTTGGCATTTTTTAATTTAATTTATTATTTATGACATATTTAAATAATATCTCAAACTTAACACAAATCGTATTCAAGTTGGAAAAATGTTTGGTCTCAAGTGGAGAAAATTGTTGGATATCCAATTGAGAGTAAAAATGTTTCTTAAAGATTGGAAAATATGTTAAGTCTCAACTTGATGTCAAGTTGAAAGCAAACAAGGAGAAAAATTGTTTAACCCAAGTTGAGAATTACATTTGACATCAATTTGAGAACTTAACTTTTCTCCAACATTGGAGAAATAATATTTCAATGCATACTGGGGAATGACCGAAACTAACACATAAACAGTTTTTTTTCTATTTGAAAAAAATATGACTGTCATTGTTGCTGTTGTAGAGTTGTTTTTTAAATTTTTTTTTCGTTAAACAGCAATATTTGTGAATTACCGGGTATTATTTATTATTGGTTGTCGGAAAGTGAAGTTAATTCTAAAGTGTTAACTTAAATTGTTAAAATAAACAGAAATATAGACATAAATAAAGTTAATACTTTCTACATATATATTAAAAAAAGGCTGTTTATTTAAATGATTCAAGTGATATCGCACACAGAATGGTTAGAGTTTAATATGAAAAATAACTGCGCAAACGTGTTGTCCAATGACTTTGCCTCCTCTCGGGATTCTAATAAAAGAAAGGAAGGTTCATTTGGTTTGGCGGCTACAAGTTTAGGTTTTGGAAAGGTAAGTAATTAATTAAATTAAAACTTCAAGTTAATTTTTGTTGTTTCTTTAGGACTCTTCAAAATATATCAGTGAATTCGTTAGTCCCATTCTCAATTGTTTAAACGATCAATATTTACGTGTCCGGTATTTTGCGTGTGATCCTTGTATAACTTGGTGGCATGTTCCTCCATTATACCCTTCTCCGATTTATTTCCTGCTGGCGTCTTGTGACCTATTCCTGTTGGATTGTTTACTTAAAAATATTGTTATAGAATTTTCACAAACTTTCAATCTAGAAGCTTTTATACCTCTTCTTAAGGAAAGCATTTATGTAAAGAATTTTATTGTGCGACAATGTTATACAATGTTATATCCTGGATTGCGATTGTGAATGATGTACCTGAAAATAATATGGTTATCTATTTGATATTATTTATGGACTTTTTATGATGGAAGATAATACACAAGAAATACAAATGTGTGAAACTACGCTGACAGTTTCTTAAATCGATTCGTATTGATTCCAGTTCAATGCGCATGGAAGACACTATAAATATATTGATAATACATGCGCAATCACCAAACTTATTAAGGTAATGCACTGAAATTTTATTAAAAATTCTAGCTAAAAACAAAGAAAATCTTCATTGCAGAATTTTACATTATCCTTGTGTCTATCTTTCAGTCTATTACCATAACATGGATACGGGAGTTTGTTTTATTATTTGGTTCGAATGTTTTAGTTTATGCCATTCTACCATGTCTGGAATATAATGTTGGTAATATGAAGAATAATAAGGAATGTGCAGTATCCGTAAATACATCAACAATGAAATTAGTTTCTTCAAAAGAACAAATATCTCAGAATATTCAACAAATTGTTTTATGGAGGTATTATAACAATATCTCACACACGGTTCTGTACAAGCAAAGGTAGCAGTATTTCAATTTTCCAAATGATGTGTATCAGTTTTGGCCGAAATTCTTATTTCACAACACTCAAAAGGTAAGCTGTATTATAAATTTTTTATATATAATTAAATGTTACAATAAATTGTTTTCTTTAAGAAACTATTTCAATAAGGCCCATTAACGGAAATTTCTATTGAGTTTAGTCAATTTATTCAGTGCAAAGTTGCGTTTCACTTTGAGGGATGTTTCGAGTGAAGAGTCAGCAGAGTTATTTAAATGTCTGTATAAATTTAAGCCCATTGTCCTGTTTGCTTTGTCTTTATTTCAATATTTAATGTTTGTTTATATTTTATTTTGAATTGCTTGATTTTTAATACAATAAATAAATAAATAATAAATCGTGTTTCATTATAATCAAGCGTGAAATTTCGAAATTAGATTTATTTTAAAGAAAAATTAAATAAAAAAATGAATAGCATAGCTATGATGCGAGCACTTGTGGAGGAAATTGGGAATAGCCAAAGGATTGGTAGAAGTCAATTGCGGGCTGAATTTATAGAAAGCGCAATCAATGCCTGAATTGGCTTTCATTAAAGTTACAACCGTTTTATCCCGATTTTGACCAAACGTAGATTATTTGAAAGGTATTTCTTTTTAGCCGATTTACAGATTTAAAATTTTTCTTCTTTATTTTGAGTAAATTTCATTTAAAGTTGCTATTAACACATACATAAAATTATACAATACTATGTGTGTGTTTATTAAATTTGTTAATGTGTTTGTAATAAAAAGGAGATTGTTTTTTTTATACCATTTACCACTATGTGGTTTGGGTATAATGACTTTGTGCTGCTGTTTGTAACTTCCAAAAATATTTGAACTAGACCCATCTTCTATTATACCGATCGAATCAGAATTACTATCTGATTCGATTTAACGATATCCGTCCGTCCGTCTGTGTGTCCATGTAAACCTTGTAATCAAACTGCAGGTCGCAAATATGAAGCTTCTATCGGCCATAGGATGAATACTATTGAAATTGTTGGGAATCGGTCCTTGTTAAGACCTAGCCCCCATACAAATGAACCCTATGAAATCGACATAAATTGCCATAAGATTCAAACTGTCATATAGATCTTACTCAAATTGGGTTTGTATGAGTTTATTAGATCCATTAATGAGTAGTCCAAAAATGATCCCCATATAGAGCTGCTTCCCGATCTTCACTTAAATCTATCAGAAACAAAAAATTGCACTGATTCTTCTCAAATTTTGTTTGTATATATTTTTGCAAAATACAAGAGACTTTACCAAACATGGTCAGGATCGGTCCATTTTTGGGCCTAGTCCCCATATATATATAGCATCTGATATGAACTTTTTCATATCTGCAGCCAAAAAAATTAATAAAAATCCCACTCAAATTTGGTTTATGCTTATTTTTTATATCCAGTTAGTTTTGTCTAAGAGATGGGGTCTCTAAACGCATGGTATAGGGTATCGTATAGTCGGTCTATACCGACTATAATTTTCTTATTTGTTTTTGTGTTGATTTATGAATTGGCAATAATTGATTAGCATACCTTTAGGTCTTTATTTAATGAAAAAATAAAATTTCCTAGAATTTGCACTCGAATTACGAGGGCTGTAATCTGCTAGTATATATAAATAAAGTACTGATTTTTGTTTATACATACTTCATATGAATTTCGAATAAACCAAAGAAATCATTGCATTCACAATGGCTTCACTGATAGGCAAATTTTCATACATATATGTATTACGAATGATTTCTTTGCAGGCTTCTAACTATTTATCATGAAATACAATTGATAATTTTTAAAAATATTCAATAATTTGTGATGCAATTTATAGTACACAAGTATCTGTAGGAAAAATTAAAGAATATTCTATGGGATAAAAACAAATTTTAATTTGTTATATCCAGTTCATAAACCATTACATTTTAGTGAGTCAGCGATGACAATAACTATTACATTGATACTGATAATTCTGAAATAAAATTATAGTTCTGAAATTAAATCAATAATTTGTCGACACTTTCTGAAATACAATGGGAATGTTATAAAAAAGTTGTTAATTCCAAGACATCTTCCTTTATCGATATATTTTTATTATAACCTCCACCCCAGCGTGCAGAGGGTATATATAAGTTTGTCATTCCGTTTGTAATAATTAGAAAAAAATTTTTGGACCCCATAAAATATATATATTTGTGATCCTTATAACAACCGGAGTTGATATAGAGATGTCCGTCTGTCCGTCTGTGGAAATCAATCGGGCAGCTAGGGTACTCGTTGACATAAAAAATGATACACTAACATCCTGAGAAGTTTGCTACTTAAAATCGTCCAAATTAGGGCCCGAGATTGGAATGAAGAACTAAAAAAAGTCTTGACAAAATATAATTTTCTATGTTGTTCTTGTCACGATCACGCCCTCAATAGGACAGCTAGGGTGATCATTTTTAATGAGAAAGATTCACCAAATTCATGGGAAGATTTCCATTTCAAAAATCATTAAAATCGGTGGAGCAGGTCCAGGGAAATCTCTGAAAAATTAAAAAAAAATTTAAAACATGATATTTCTATATTGTTCTTGTTGTTATTCTAAATGTTGCATTGTTGTCATAGCTGGACTTGTTGTTTTTGTGGTCGTTGTGGTAATAATATAATAAAAACAAACCCTTTTACATTTTTTTATCAACTCTGGTAGAAAAATTTAGAAGTTTCCATTATTTTGGCATCACTAAAAAAATTTGTTAGATCATTTCTGTCAGATCGATTGGGTCACGGGAAAGTGGTTAAAAGCGATCTAAAATTTTTTCGACAAGCAGGCACTACGAGTTAATATAAAGGGAGTAAAAACTCACCAACATCTAAAGCAAATAATGCTAAAATACGTAGTTGTTAATAAAAAAAAAACAATTGGGCAATTCACAATAGGTAATGTATCGTTGTATCTGTTGTATCGTGTTTCACTTTACAATAGTGTAAAATTATTGTTGGTAATTTAAACTGAAAAATCTGATACACGATCCAACTTCATTTGCTATGTTTAGTAAATGTTGTATATTGTATCATAACATATCAATCCCAAGTGAATACCAGTTTTAATGAAAAGAAAGAACAAATACATAGAATTTTATCAGCATAAATAATTATAAAATAAAATATGGCAAATAATGCAAATAACGCAAATACATCGATAAGTTTATTTATATAAAAATTAATGTTGATATTTTTAGTATGTATTTTCTCTTTCAGTACCAACCAAAACATTTAACATTTTTTTGATGTGTAAACATCTATACGCGTAGGGGGTAAATTTCTATTTCACAATACAATCACAAAAACAGTGTAACACGTAATAGGTGAGAGCTGACACATAACGCTGTGTGACTTATGATTGTATTGGTGAAAAAATTATGATATAACATTGTTTTTTATGCCACTTTTTTAAAAGCGTCATCTATGTATCACTTATGGCGCTATGAATATGGGCCCCAGGAAAATGGACCCCAAAGTAAAAAATGAAAGTGGGCCCCAAATTTGGGGTTCATTTTCATAATGAAAATCAACCCCATTTCTAGAAATGAAAATGAGCCCCAAAAAATGAACTAGGGCCCCAAACTACGAATGAAAACGGGCCCTAAACTATTCTAGGGCTCATTTGCATAAACACTATTTGGGGCTCATTTTCATTTAAAGGATGCGGTACGATGAAGTATATGAAAATGGGCCCCAAAATGTGAAAACGGACCCCAATTTTTTTTTCACTTGTTTTGTTGATTAACTTGTTTTGTCTGAAGAATTAGTGAAAAATTAGGTCGGCTCACTTAAATATAAAAGAATTGCATTTCTTCAAATTTTTTTTATATGCTTGGAAGAAGTATTTAAATTGAAAATAAAGATTTGTAAAACAATGTGACATTTGTTATACAAAAATATTTTTTTTAATTTTTAAACGAAAAAATTGCAATGAGATGTCGTAATGTGGTTTGAAAAATTTAACCGCTTGACTTAAATGATTCAGGAAATAGTAAAAAACGGTGGCATGACATAACGTCTAAGAGTGCCACTTTCATTTGTGACATAATGTCTATAGAAGCAATGACTTAAAGCCTACAGACATTATGGCACTTTTACGAGTGACATAATGTCTAAAGCATTTCAAATCTTGTAAACGTGGTAAAAGTGCCGTTATTTTCCCTTTTACAAAATGTTTAAATTAGATGTAAACATTCCGCAAAAGGGAATAATATTAATAATAATAATAACATTCTGTAATGTCTTCCCGGAGACACTTAAGTTAAGTATTGAAATCTGGCTTCGCATACAAAAGTTTTTCTGCGTGGCGGCCTGCGGCCGCGCTTAAGGGTTTTCTCCTCCAGTAGGACGCGGCAGGTGGCTTCGCTGAATAAAGTTTTCCTGCGTACGTCACAAGAATAAAAAAATGTCTTTTCCCTGCAAACATTTCAAAATTTGCTCAAGCTGTTTGGATATTTTGGATAAAAAATCTCAAAGTAACAATTCGCCTTTGCTTTGTCCTTATTGCAAGCAAATTGTTGAAACAAATTTAAAAATATTTCAATAAATTGCTATTATTTGTATTCCATTTAACTAAATTGTTATTTTACTAAATTGTTATTATTTGCTCTAAAGTGTATTAAAGTTTAAAAAAATTTCAATAAATTGTTATTATTTGTATTCCATCCATAACAAAATGAATTGTTATTATTTCCATTGCATCAAATCAATATTTTAGAATTCTGAGTGTCATAGTGTCTATAGACATTATGTCCTTAGACGGTATATCACGCCACCGTAAAAAAGTAGTCCGGCTCACTAAAATTATATTGAAGAAATTTGTCCCTACTGCCGTGCAAAGGTTGAAGATACACTTCAGATATATTCTTAAATACATATGTACATATACATTTGAAAATATGAAACTGAATTTGATAAATGAATAATAATAAATACTAACGTTACTAAATAAAACTGAATTTAAAAAAGAAAATATTCGATTTTTTTACATCATGGAAGTTTATAAAAGTTTATTAAAAAAAAAAAAAAAATGAAAATGAACCCCAAAATATGAAGTAAGGCCCCACCAATATATGATATTGGGCCCCAAAAATTATTTGGGGCCCTTTTTCATTTTCTTGTTTGGGGTCCATTTTCATTACGAAAATGCACCCCACATGAAGAAATGAAAAACGACCCCAAAATGGGAAAACAGGCCCCAAAATTTCGTGTTGTTGTTTTCCATACATTTTTTTGGGGCTCATTTTCATTTTTTTTTTGGGGCCCATTTTCCTGGGGCCCATATTCATACCACCATCACTTATATACGTTTATATTGGGATATTTTTAAAGTTTTACAGCAAAGGGTTGTTGAATTAGCTGAAACAGTTTTTGCTATAAGTGATACATAGATGACGCTTTCTGTTTGATTTTAAAAAATGACATAAAAAAATCTTTAATTACTAGATGTTTACACATCTTCCCTGTGATCGGACTCACATGATTTTTTTTTCATTATAAATTAAAAAGCAAGAGGTACGTAACTAAAACTCCAGGGTATATCTCACGACCAAAAAGCAAACACTGACAAGTGTTTTCTCTTATACAAAATAGCAGAAGCGACGAAGCGATCTTTCCTCGTTGGATCGAAAATTACAAAAGAAAGCGTTTTACAATATGAAAATACAACTGAGTGTTCACAACAAATGACTGTATTGTGTATTTCAATACAACATACAATATACAACACCTGCTGTGAATTGCCCAAATGTAAATTTAGCAAAAAAAATTTATGTATTAATTTATTTAAAGAGAAAAACACAAAAATAACCTTTGATGTTGTATTTTTTGTGTGTAATATTTACATATACATACATACACATATTAAATAATACAAATAATATACATATATTATATATATGTATGTATGTATGTATGTATGTATATTCATAGTAACTGCATGTTAAAAATAAATCGGTATATTATTTTATTTACATAAAATTCTGCAATATTTTGTTGTGGGGAAAATACATTTCTTTTGCATTAACAGAGTGTCACTTCATTTTGCTCAGCGTGACTATGCCACAGTACATGGCGCCACAATTTTTGTTCTAATTAGCTTTGCAATAGTTATTTCTATTTTAACATGAATGTCAATATTTTCAACTAGATATCATACAGAACAATGTTAAGAGTATACACGGGCTGGTCTTTTATTTCATACGTTTTTTCATTATTCTTTTACAAATATGAACATAAGTTTGGCATGTTTAATTTTTGTTGTCTTTACAAAATAGAGTTACCGAGTTCATCAATGAGTTTTTTGCTTTCAAAACAGTTCTACATAGTTATATAGAACTATTATTCTGCTTTACCTACAAAATATCTGATTGCGATTACATCTAATTTTTAGAAATTGTTTATAATTAATAAAGCATTATTATTATTCACATAAATACAAAATTGCACTTTTTAAATTTTCCATTCAAATTTAAGAAAATATCAATTCTTATAAAAACTGAAATTAAAATTTCCAATTATAAATTAGAAAATATTAATTGAATTTCAGAAAATCGTATCAAAACGTCGGAAATAATAATTTTAAATTTAGAAGACATCAATTGCATCTTGAACATATAAATTTTATTCGTTAAACACAAATTGAAATTCGAAAAAAAAACACCAAATATGTTTACATTTAAAAATGTTTACATTTAAAAAAAAATATTGCCATTCGGGAGATATTAATAACTTTTCAGTACCGCGATTCAGTAACTTCTTTTAACGATAGTCGAATCGTAAAAAAAAGAAAATTGCAAAATTATCAGTAAAATTTTTAAATGATATTCGCTATTGTTAAAGTCAGTTGTTGTTGTTATCTAAACGGCAACCATTTTTGTGTTGTTTATTCAATCGATAAAAATTTTTAGTTTGAAATGTCGTCATACATAAATAAAAATCATAAAATAGTAAAAATATTTTGCTTTTATTAAAAAACTTTTTATAAAAAAAAAAAAAATTAAATGGCATATTCAATTCATTATTTCATTTTCAAATAAATAAACAGAAATATTAGTAAAAAAAATAAAGATATTAAACATAAACATAAAATCATCCTGTCAAACACCAAGTAATTTGTTTTTTTCTATTCTTTGTGTTTTTCGCTTATTTTGACAGAGGTGCCACTCGTTTACAATTTAAATAAATAGAAAAACAGATTTGTCGACTGTCGTTAAGATGTATGTACTTAGTGAATCACTTAATCCTTAGTGCAAACAACAATAGCTGTCGATATATTTTGCGATTGTCAGATCGTTGAATTTGAAATTTGCAGAATCGCACTACAGATAATATTAATTTAAATTCAATGAATTTAAGAAAACCTCAAATGATATTTAAGAATTGCTAACATAAAAATTGTTACATAAGTAAACGTAATTTGATGAGAATGTTATTTTTTATATATAAATTTTCACAATTTCTTTTTGGATGAAAATTTGAAGTTTTTCAGAAAATAAAGATTACATTAAATTATTTTATTTAAAATGTGTGGCACTTTTGGTGTTTTTGCGTTTGGCATCCCTAATTTGATTATTTATTATTATAAATTTATTCTCTATGTTTTCAAAATATGGCAATAATTTAAAAAAAAAGTTGAGAGAGCTTTTTTCTTTTTGGTTATTATTTTGTTACTCCATCCGACCTATATGGCCACAATGAAGAAATATTTGGCCAGTTAAAAGAAAATTTACAGCCATCTCCAATTAGCACGATTTAATGCATATAGCCACTCTACACAACCATTACCTTTGCAATGGAGGTTAGGGCGAGCTATTTAATTAGCAAAAGCTAAATTAAACGAGAAGTTATGTCATATAACCGGAAACGCATGCATATAGGTATATAACCTAAATGCATGGTGATCAGCAAACACG
Organism: Cordilura impudica; assembly: GCA_963682025.1. Lineage (NCBI taxonomy): Eukaryota > Metazoa > Arthropoda > Insecta > Diptera > Scathophagidae > Cordilura > Cordilura impudica. Next base: position 27,618 of record CAVMKG010000490.1, read on the forward strand.
ATGACCAAAAAGCAAGCACCGAAATAAATCCGAAATAATAGAAAAGACGAAAACCAACCCAAAGAATTTTCTTAAATAATTTGGTATTAAGTTTAACAAATTGTTTACTTTTTCCAATATTTTGTTTACATTTATTATCAATACTCAAACCGAGGTGGAGGGTATTAAAGATTCGGCACAGCCGAATTTAACACTCTTACTTGTTAATTTTTAATTTTAAATTTTAATTATTAATTTATAATTTTTAATTTTTAAAATTTAATTTTTAATTTTTAATTATTAATTTATAATTTTTAGCTTTTAATTTTTAAATTTTAATTTTTTTTTTTATTTTTTAATTTTTAATTTTTAATTTCTAATTTTTAATTTTTAATTATTAATTTTTAATTTTTAACTTTTAATTTTTAATTTTTAATTTTTAATTTTTAATTTTTAATTTTTAATTTTTAATTTTTAATTTTTAATTTTTAATTTTTAATTTTTAATTTTTAATTTTTAATTTTTAATTTTTAATTTTTAATTTTTAATTTTTAATTTTTAATTTTTAATTTTTAATTTTTAATTTTCAATTTTAAATTTTTAATTTTTAATTTTAAATTTTAATTATTAATTTTTAATTTTTAGAATTTAATTTTTAATTATTAATTTTTAATTTTTAGCTTTTAATTTTTAAATTTTAATTTTTAATTTTAATTTTTAATTATTAATTTTTAATTTTTAATTTTCAATTTTTAATTTTTAATCTTTAATTTTTAATTTTTGATTTTTAATGTTTAATGTTTAAATTTTAGTTTTTAATTTTTAATTTTTGATTTTTACTTTTTAATTTTTAATTTTTAATTTTAAATTTTAATTTTAAATTTTAAATTTTTAATTATTAATTGTTAATTTTTAATTTTCAATTTTTAATTTTTTATTCTCAATTTTTAATTTTTAATTTTTAAATTTTTAATTTTTAGTTTTTAAGATGTAGCGATGATCCATACTAATTAGATAATATATTGGAGAAATTACCATCGGTATTATTGAATTACAAAGGTTGCGCTCCCGAGCAGGGTGATGGCATATTCAACATATTGAGACATGAGAGATTCAAAGAAATCATTAACAGAAACAAAAGAACTAACATCAAAATATTGCTGTATAGAAATCCTCAGTACATAAAAGATGAAAATAGGGGGAAGCAATTAATAGAAGCATAACATAACACACATTTCGGAGGACAATTTGGAGTTAGGAAAATGCTACTCCGTTTGAACAAAGATACATATGCAAAAATATGTAAAAAATGGTAAAACAATTTGTAAGAACGTGTGATATTTTCCAGAGAAATAAGCAAGTCAGACACACGAAAGAACCGTTCGAAAAGATTCACACACCACGTCAAAGTTTTGGAACCTTAGTGATTAATACAGTAAGTCCACTGAGACCATCGAACAATTTCAGACACATACTCGCAATGCAGTGTGAATTAACGAAATACGTTATAGCATGTCCAATAGAAACTAAAGAAGCAAAATCTGTAGCTAAAGCACTAGTTGAAAATGTTATTCTAAAGCACGGATTATTTAAGAGAGTGAAATCGGACAAAGGGACTGAGTTTACAAATCAACAGATGAAGGAAATATGTGAAATGCTGAAAATGGCAAAACAAAAATTTAAGAACAAATTTGAAAAATCAAATTACGAAATATTTTATTATTAAATCGTAAAAATCCCATAATTAAATATCCCATCTCAAATATTATAAGATTTTTCTTTAGGATGAGGGTGTCGTGTATGAAGCTCATTTACTTATACGTGTATGTATGTATGTAAGCACAATAAAGTGTCCATAATAACAAGACAGTAGAACAAACAAACCTATATATACATACACACGTACGTTTGGCTAGCGACAAATATAAATGGAACAAAAAGTATCAAGTGGATACTTGGGGTATGTCAAAACGGTTGTTTACAAATGACTCAGGCTGTTTGTTTGACTGAGCGGGTTCATATACATAGCAATAAAATCAAATAGAATTGGTTGATCGATATGTAGAGTAAATAGATTTGATTTCATATGCAAACTGAATAGAATAAACATTCTGGGGTATTATATCGGTCTGCACTTTAACCTGTACAATTACACTCGTTAATTTGGAATTGTACTCATGTATGAATTATGACTAAATGTTCGATAATAAGAAACCACCCTAGTTTTCATGATCGCCTAGTGCAATTGTACATAGCTAGCATTATGAATAATAGTAAAAGAGAAGAGATTTAACAATATTATAGAGTGGCTTTAGAAAACCACTCATTAACTTTATTTAGGTATTTGTAACATTTAATATATAAGCCAGAACATTATTAAATAAAGAAACAGTAATGTTTAATT
>CAVMKG010000490.1:32500-42500 GCA_963682025.1 Cordilura impudica
ATTTTAATTTTAATTTTAATTTTAATTTTAATTTTAATTTTAATTTTAATTTTAATTTTAATTTTAATTTTAATTTTAATTTTAATTTTAATTTTAATTTTAATTTTAATTTTAATTTTAATTTTAATTTTAATTTTAATTTTAATTTTAATTTTAATTTTAATTTTAATTTTAATTTTAATTTTAATTTTAATTTTAATTTTAATTTTAATTTTAATTTTAATTTTAATTTTAATTTTAATTTTAATTTTAATTTTAATTTTAATTTTAATTTTAATTTTAATTTTAATTTTAATTTTAATTTTAATTTTAATTTTAATTTTAATTTTAATTTTAATTTTAATTTTAATTTTAATTTTAATTTTAATTTTAATTTTAATTTTAATTTTAATTTTAATTTTAATTTTAATTTTAATTTTAATTTTAATTTTAATTTTAATTTTAATTTTAATTTTAATTTTAATTTTAATTTTAATTTTAATTTTAATTTTAATTTTAATTTTAATTTTAATTTTAATTTTAATTTTAATTTTAATTTTAATTTTAATTTTAATTTTAATTTTAATTTTAATTTTAATTTTAATTTTAATTTTAATTTTAATTTTAATTTTAATTTTAATTTTAATTTTAATTTTAATTTTAATTTTAATTTTAATTTTAATTTTAATTTTAATTTTAATTTTAATTTTAATTTTAATTTTAATTTTAATTTTAATTTTAATTTTAATTTTAATTTTAATTTTAATTTTAATTTTAATTTTAATTTTAATTTTAATTTTAATTTTAATTTTAATTTTAATTTTAATTTTAATTTTAATTTTAATTTTAATTTTAATTTTAATTTTAATTTTAATTTTAATTTTAATTTTAATTTTAATTTTAATTTTAATTTTAATTTTAATTTTAATTTTAATTTTAATTTTAATTTTAATTTTAATTTTAATTTTAATTTTAATTTTAATTTTAATTTTAATTTTAATTTTAATTTTAATTTTAATTTTAATTTTAATTTTAATTTTAATTTTAATTTTAATTTTAATTTTAATTTTAATTTTAATTTTAATTTTAATTTTAATTTTAATTTTAATTTTAATTTTAATTTTAATTTTAATTTTAATTTTAATTTTAATTTTAATTTTAATTTTAATTTTAATTTTAATTTTAATTTTAATTTTAATTTTAATTTTAATTTTAATTTTAATTTTAATTTTAATTTTAATTTTAATTTTAATTTTAATTTTAATTTTAATTTTAATTTTAATTTTAATTTTAATTTTAATTTTAATTTTAATTTTAATTTTAATTTTAATTTTAATTTTAATTTTAATTTTAATTTTAATTTTAATTTTAATTTTAATTTTAATTTTAATTTTAATTTTAATTTTAATTTTAATTTTAATTTTAATTTTAATTTTAATTTTAATTTTAATTTTAATTTTAATTTTAATTTTAATTTTAATTTTAATTTTAATTTTAATTTTAATTTTAATTTTAATTTTAATTTTAATTTTAATTTTAATTTTAATTTTAATTTTAATTTTAATTTTAATTTTAATTTTAATTTTAATTTTAATTTTAATTTTAATTTTAATTTTAATTTTAATTTTAATTTTAATTTTAATTTTAATTTTAATTTTAATTTTAATTTTAATTTTAATTTTAATTTTAATTTTAATTTTAATTTTAATTTTAATTTTAATTTTAATTTTAATTTTAATTTTAATTTTAATTTTAATTTTAATTTTAATTTTAATTTTAATTTTAATTTTAATTTTAATTTTAATTTTAATTTTAATTTTAATTTTAATTTTAATTTTAATTTTAATTTTAATTTTAATTTTAATTTTAATTTTAATTTTAATTTTAATTTTAATTTTAATTTTAATTTTAATTTTAATTTTAATTTTAATTTTAATTTTAATTTTAATTTTAATTTTAATTTTAATTTTAATTTTAATTTTAATTTTAATTTTAATTTTAATTTTAATTTTAATTTTAATTTTAATTTTAATTTTAATTTTAATTTTAATTTTAATTTTAATTTTAATTTTAATTTTAATTTTAATTTTAATTTTAATTTTAATTTTAATTTTAATTTTAATTTTAATTTTAATTTTAATTTTAATTTTAATTTTAATTTTAATTTTAATTTTAATTTTAATTTTAATTTTAATTTTAATTTTAATTTTAATTTTAATTTTAATTTTAATTTTAATTTTAATTTTAATTTTAATTTTAATTTTAATTTTAATTTTAATTTTAATTTTAATTTTAATTTTAATTTTAATTTTAATTTTAATTTTAATTTTAATTTTAATTTTAATTTTAATTTTAATTTTAATTTTAATTTTAATTTTAATTTTAATTTTAATTTTAATTTTAATTTTAATTTTAATTTTAATTTTAATTTTAATTTTAATTTTAATTTTAATTTTAATTTTAATTTTAATTTTAATTTTAATTTTAATTTTAATTTTAATTTTAATTTTAATTTTAATTTTAATTTTAATTTTAATTTTAATTTTAATTTTAATTTTAATTTTAATTTTAATTTTAATTTTAATTTTAATTTTAATTTTAATTTTAATTTTAATTTTAATTTTAATTTTAATTTTAATTTTAATTTTAATTTTAATTTTAATTTTAATTTTAATTTTAATTTTAATTTTAATTTTAATTTTAATTTTAATTTTAATTTTAATTTTAATTTTAATTTTAATTTTAATTTTAATTTTAATTTTAATTTTAATTTTAATTTTAATTTTAATTTTAATTTTAATTTTAATTTTAATTTTAATTTTAATTTTAATTTTAATTTTAATTTTAATTTTAATTTTAATTTTAATTTTAATTTTAATTTTAATTTTAATTTTAATTTTAATTTTAATTTTAATTTTAATTTTAATTTTAATTTTAATTTTAATTTTAATTTTAATTTTAATTTTAATTTTAATTTTAATTTTAATTTTAATTTTAATTTTAATTTTAATTTTAATTTTAATTTTAATTTTAATTTTAATTTTAATTTTAATTTTAATTTTAATTTTAATTTTAATTTTAATTTTAATTTTAATTTTAATTTTAATTTTAATTTTAATTTTAATTTTAATTTTAATTTTAATTTTAATTTTAATTTTAATTTTAATTTTAATTTTAATTTTAATTTTAATTTTAATTTTAATTTTAATTTTAATTTTAATTTTAATTTTAATTTTAATTTTAATTTTAATTTTAATTTTAATTTTAATTTTAATTTTAATTTTAATTTTAATTTTAATTTTAATTTTAATTTTAATTTTAATTTTAATTTTAATTTTAATTTTAATTTTAATTTTAATTTTAATTTTAATTTTAATTTTAATTTTAATTTTAATTTTAATTTTAATTTTAATTTTAATTTTAATTTTAATTTTAATTTTAATTTTAATTTTAATTTTAATTTTAATTTTAATTTTAATTTTAATTTTAATTTTAATTTTAATTTTAATTTTAATTTTAATTTTAATTTTAATTTTAATTTTAATTTTAATTTTAATTTTAATTTTAATTTTAATTTTAATTTTAATTTTAATTTTAATTTTAATTTTAATTTTAATTTTAATTTTAATTTTAATTTTAATTTTAATTTTAATTTTAATTTTAATTTTAATTTTAATTTTAATTTTAATTTTAATTTTAATTTTAATTTTAATTTTAATTTTAATTTTAATTTTAATTTTAATTTTAATTTTAATTTTAATTTTAATTTTAATTTTAATTTTAATTTTAATTTTAATTTTAATTTTAATTTTAATTTTAATTTTAATTTTAATTTTAATTTTAATTTTAATTTTAATTTTAATTTTAATTTTAATTTTAATTTTAATTTTAATTTTAATTTTAATTTTAATTTTAATTTTAATTTTAATTTTAATTTTAATTTTAATTTTAATTTTAATTTTAATTTTAATTTTAATTTTAATTTTAATTTTAATTTTAATTTTAATTTTAATTTTAATTTTAATTTTAATTTTAATTTTAATTTTAATTTTAATTTTAATTTTAATTTTAATTTTAATTTTAATTTTAATTTTAATTTTAATTTTAATTTTAATTTTAATTTTAATTTTAATTTTAATTTTAATTTTAATTTTAATTTTAATTTTAATTTTAATTTTAATTTTAATTTTAATTTTAATTTTAATTTTAATTTTAATTTTAATTTTAATTTTAATTTTAATTTTAATTTTAATTTTAATTTTAATTTTAATTTTAATTTTAATTTTAATTTTAATTTTAATTTTAATTTTAATTTTAATTTTAATTTTAATTTTAATTTTAATTTTAATTTTAATTTTAATTTTAATTTTAATTTTAATTTTAATTTTAATTTTAATTTTAATTTTAATTTTAATTTTAATTTTAATTTTAATTTTAATTTTAATTTTAATTTTAATTTTAATTTTAATTTTAATTTTAATTTTAATTTTAATTTTAATTTTAATTTTAATTTTAATTTTAATTTTAATTTTAATTTTAATTTTAATTTTAATTTTAATTTTAATTTTAATTTTAATTTTAATTTTAATTTTAATTTTAATTTTAATTTTAATTTTAATTTTAATTTTAATTTTAATTTTAATTTTAATTTTAATTTTAATTTTAATTTTAATTTTAATTTTAATTTTAATTTTAATTTTAATTTTAATTTTAATTTTAATTTTAATTTTAATTTTAATTTTAATTTTAATTTTAATTTTAATTTTAATTTTAATTTTAATTTTAATTTTAATTTTAATTTTAATTTTAATTTTAATTTTAATTTTAATTTTAATTTTAATTTTAATTTTAATTTTAATTTTAATTTTAATTTTAATTTTAATTTTAATTTTAATTTTAATTTTAATTTTAATTTTAATTTTAATTTTAATTTTAATTTTAATTTTAATTTTAATTTTAATTTTAATTTTAATTTTAATTTTAATTTTAATTTTAATTTTAATTTTAATTTTAATTTTAATTTTAATTTTAATTTTAATTTTAATTTTAATTTTAATTTTAATTTTAATTTTAATTTTAATTTTAATTTTAATTTTAATTTTAATTTTAATTTTAATTTTAATTTTAATTTTAATTTTAATTTTAATTTTAATTTTAATTTTAATTTTAATTTTAATTTTAATTTTAATTTTAATTTTAATTTTAATTTTAATTTTAATTTTAATTTTAATTTTAATTTTAATTTTAATTTTAATTTTAATTTTAATTTTAATTTTAATTTTAATTTTAATTTTAATTTTAATTTTAATTTTAATTTTAATTTTAATTTTAATTTTAATTTTAATTTTAATTTTAATTTTAATTTTAATTTTAATTTTAATTTTAATTTTAATTTTAATTTTAATTTTAATTTTAATTTTAATTTTAATTTTAATTTTAATTTTAATTTTAATTTTAATTTTAATTTTAATTTTAATTTTAATTTTAATTTTAATTTTAATTTTAATTTTAATTTTAATTTTAATTTTAATTTTAATTTTAATTTTAATTTTAATTTTAATTTTAATTTTAATTTTAATTTTAATTTTAATTTTAATTTTAATTTTAATTTTAATTTTAATTTTAATTTTAATTTTAATTTTAATTTTAATTTTAATTTTAATTTTAATTTTAATTTTAATTTTAATTTTAATTTTAATTTTAATTTTAATTTTAATTTTAATTTTAATTTTAATTTTAATTTTAATTTTAATTTTAATTTTAATTTTAATTTTAATTTTAATTTTAATTTTAATTTTAATTTTAATTTTAATTTTAATTTTAATTTTAATTTTAATTTTAATTTTAATTTTAATTTTAATTTTAATTTTAATTTTAATTTTAATTTTAATTTTAATTTTAATTTTAATTTTAATTTTAATTTTAATTTTAATTTTAATTTTAATTTTAATTTTAATTTTAATTTTAATTTTAATTTTAATTTTAATTTTAATTTTAATTTTAATTTTAATTTTAATTTTAATTTTAATTTTAATTTTAATTTTAATTTTAATTTTAATTTTAATTTTAATTTTAATTTTAATTTTAATTTTAATTTTAATTTTAATTTTAATTTTAATTTTAATTTTAATTTTAATTTTAATTTTAATTTTAATTTTAATTTTAATTTTAATTTTAATTTTAATTTTAATTTTAATTTTAATTTTAATTTTAATTTTAATTTTAATTTTAATTTTAATTTTAATTTTAATTTTAATTTTAATTTTAATTTTAATTTTAATTTTAATTTTAATTTTAATTTTAATTTTAATTTTAATTTTAATTTTAATTTTAATTTTAATTTTAATTTTAATTTTAATTTTAATTTTAATTTTAATTTTAATTTTAATTTTAATTTTAATTTTAATTTTAATTTTAATTTTAATTTTAATTTTAATTTTAATTTTAATTTTAATTTTAATTTTAATTTTAATTTTAATTTTAATTTTAATTTTAATTTTAATTTTAATTTTAATTTTAATTTTAATTTTAATTTTAATTTTAATTTTAATTTTAATTTTAATTTTAATTTTAATTTTAATTTTAATTTTAATTTTAATTTTAATTTTAATTTTAATTTTAATTTTAATTTTAATTTTAATTTTAATTTTAATTTTAATTTTAATTTTAATTTTAATTTTAATTTTAATTTTAATTTTAATTTTAATTTTAATTTTAATTTTAATTTTAATTTTAATTTTAATTTTAATTTTAATTTTAATTTTAATTTTAATTTTAATTTTAATTTTAATTTTAATTTTAATTTTAATTTTAATTTTAATTTTAATTTTAATTTTAATTTTAATTTTAATTTTAATTTTAATTTTAATTTTAATTTTAATTTTAATTTTAATTTTAATTTTAATTTTAATTTTAATTTTAATTTTAATTTTAATTTTAATTTTAATTTTAATTTTAATTTTAATTTTAATTTTAATTTTAATTTTAATTTTAATTTTAATTTTAATTTTAATTTTAATTTTAATTTTAATTTTAATTTTAATTTTAATTTTAATTTTAATTTTAATTTTAATTTTAATTTTAATTTTAATTTTAATTTTAATTTTAATTTTAATTTTAATTTTAATTTTAATTTTAATTTTAATTTTAATTTTAATTTTAATTTTAATTTTAATTTTAATTTTAATTTTAATTTTAATTTTAATTTTAATTTTAATTTTAATTTTAATTTTAATTTTAATTTTAATTTTAATTTTAATTTTAATTTTAATTTTAATTTTAATTTTAATTTTAATTTTAATTTTAATTTTAATTTTAATTTTAATTTTAATTTTAATTTTAATTTTAATTTTAATTTTAATTTTAATTTTAATTTTAATTTTAATTTTAATTTTAATTTTAATTTTAATTTTAATTTTAATTTTAATTTTAATTTTAATTTTAATTTTAATTTTAATTTTAATTTTAATTTTAATTTTAATTTTAATTTTAATTTTAATTTTAATTTTAATTTTAATTTTAATTTTAATTTTAATTTTAATTTTAATTTTAATTTTAATTTTAATTTTAATTTTAATTTTAATTTTAATTTTAATTTTAATTTTAATTTTAATTTTAATTTTAATTTTAATTTTAATTTTAATTTTAATTTTAATTTTAATTTTAATTTTAATTTTAATTTTAATTTTAATTTTAATTTTAATTTTAATTTTAATTTTAATTTTAATTTTAATTTTAATTTTAATTTTAATTTTAATTTTAATTTTAATTTTAATTTTAATTTTAATTTTAATTTTAATTTTAATTTTAATTTTAATTTTAATTTTAATTTTAATTTTAATTTTAATTTTAATTTTAATTTTAATTTTAATTTTAATTTTAATTTTAATTTTAATTTTAATTTTAATTTTAATTTTAATTTTAATTTTAATTTTAATTTTAATTTTAATTTTAATTTTAATTTTAATTTTAATTTTAATTTTAATTTTAATTTTTAATTTTAATTTTAATTTTAATTTTAATTTTAATTTTAATTTTAATTTTAATTTTAATTTTAATTTTAATTTTAATTTTAATTTTAATTTTAATTTTAATTTTAATTTTAATTTTAATTTTAATTTTAATTTTAATTTTAATTTTAATTTTAATTTTAATTTTAATTTTAATTTTAATTTTAATTTTAATTTTAATTTTAATTTTAATTTTAATTTTAATTTTAATTTTAATTTTAATTTTAATTTTAATTTTAATTTTAATTTTAATTTTAATTTTAATTTTAATTTTAATTTTAATTTTAATTTTAATTTTAATTTTAATTTTAATTTTAATTTTAATTTTAATTTTAATTTTAATTTTAATTTTAATTTTAATTTTAATTTTAATTTTAATTTTAATTTTAATTTTAATTTTAATTTTAATTTTAATTTTAATTTTAATTTTAATTTTAATTTTAATTTTAATTTTAATTTTAATTTTAATTTTAATTTTAATTTTAATTTTAATTTTAATTTTAATTTTAATTTTAATTTTAATTTTAATTTTAATTTTAATTTTAATTTTAATTTTAATTTTAATTTTAATTTTAATTTTAATTTTAATTTTAATTTTAATTTTAATTTTAATTTTAATTTTAATTTTAATTTTAATTTTAATTTTAATTTTAATTTTAATTTTAATTTTAATTTTAATTTTAATTTTAATTTTAATTTTAATTTTAATTTTAATTTTAATTTTAATTTTAATTTTAATTTTAATTTTAATTTTAATTTTAATTTTAATTTTAATTTTAATTTTAATTTTAATTTTAATTTTAATTTTAATTTTAATTTTAATTTTAATTTTAATTTTAATTTTAATTTTAATTTTAATTTTAATTTTAATTTTAATTTTAATTTTAATTTTAATTTTAATTTTAATTTTAATTTTAATTTTAATTTTAATTTTAATTTTAATTTTAATTTTAATTTTAATTTTAATTTTAATTTTAATTTTAATTTTAATTTTAATTTTAATTTTAATTTTAATTTTAATTTTAATTTTAATTTTAATTTTAATTTTAATTTTAATTTTAATTTTAATTTTAATTTTAATTTTAATTTTAATTTTAATTTTAATTTTAATTTTAATTTTAATTTTAATTTTAATTTTAATTTTAATTTTAATTTTAATTTTAATTTTAATTTTAATTTTAATTTTAATTTTAATTTTAATTTTAATTTTAATTTTAATTTTAATTTTAATTTTAATTTTAATTTTAATTTTAATTTTAATTTTAATTTTAATTTTAATTTTAATTTTAATTTTAATTTTAATTTTAATTTTAATTTTAATTTTAATTTTAATTTTAATTTTAATTTTAATTTTAATTTTAATTTTAATTTTAATTTTAATTTTAATTTTAATTTTAATTTTAATTTTAATTTTAATTTTAATTTTAATTTTAATTTTAATTTTAATTTTAATTTTAATTTTAATTTAATTTTAATTTTAATTTTAATTTTAATTTTTAATTTTAATTTTAATTTTAATTTTAATTTTAATTTTAATTTTAATTTTAATTTTAATTTTAATTTTAATTTTAATTTTAATTTTAATTTTAATTTTAATTTTAATTTTAATTTAATTTTAATTTTAATTTTAATTTTAATTTTAATTTTAATTTTAATTTTAATTTTAATTTTAATTTTAATTTAATTTTAATTTTAATTTTAAATTTTAATTTTAATTTTAATTTTAATTTTAATTTTAATTTTAATTTTAATTTTAATTTTAATTTTAATTTTAATTTAATTTTAATTTAATTTTAATTTTAATTTTAATTTTAATTTTAATTTTTAATTTTAATTTTAATTTTAATTTTAATTTTAATTTTAATTTTAATTTTAATTTTAATTTTAATTTTAATTTTAATTTTAATTTTAATTTTAATTTTAATTTAATTTTAATTTTAATTTTAATTTTAATTTTAATTTTAATTTTAATTTTAATTTTAATTTTAATTTTATTTTTAATTTTAATTTTA
>CAVMKG010000491.1:5000-22500 GCA_963682025.1 Cordilura impudica
ATTTTATTAATCTAGTAACATTCTTAAATTTAATAAGGAAAAGTTTAAACATAGAAAATATTTATATGTGTGCAAAAATTTTAATTTGGAAAATTATTTGTATTAAAAAAAAATTTTACTGCCTTATTGCTGGTGTTGATGAGGTACCGATGAAGCTGCTGCCGCCGGACGCCGTGGTTGTGTCTCGCAATATGCCATTGAAAAAATTCGGCCATAGCTGTATTAATGATGATATTGTAGTTGATTTCAATACAAAATATTTATATGGAGCTATTTATTTGTTGTATAGGCTTGATTGGTTTATGAGGTAAACTTTAATTTAATTCCTTAATTTTGTTTAATCAACTTGTGTTGTTTTATATTTTTATATTATGTTTCAATTATTTATTTTTTTTTTTAAACCTTCTTTTCTTTTCTTAACAGTCATTAAGTTCTTAAATATAATTTGATTTTTAGTTTCTTTAAAAAGGTTCTTCCACACTTCTTTAGTTCTTAAACATTAATAATTTTTTCTAAACATTCTGTTCTTTTCTTAACATTATTGTCCTTTTTTTTTTTAATTAACTTAAAATTTTTGCTCAGAACGCTTTCTTTAGCATAAATAGCAATATTCATTAACACAGAATTTTATTTATTCACATGTCCATAAATCTAATCATTTTTTTCTTAAAGTTTATTTAATTTTTATTTGTTTTTATTCCTTAAATTTTTCACTACTTTTAATTTCACTTAACTTTCTTAACTTTACTTTATTTTATGTCTTTTCTTATATCTTTAATTCTAAATTAAAATTATTAAACTTTCTTAAACTCTACATTTTATTTTTTTTAAGAGGTTTTTCCTCAACCTTTCTTCACAATAAACATAATTCAACTCCATTTCTGTTCTTAAATTTAATTTTATATTTCTTTAAACTTTAAAAACATTAATTTTTAATTTTAATCTTTAATTTATTTTATTTGTTTTTATTTAACTTTTACACTAATTTTAAACTGCACTTAACTCTACATTTTATTTTTACTTTCTTAATTTAATTAATTTTAATTTCAGGTTTTTCCTCAACCTTGTTATTCCACGATTCAATTTCAACTCCTCGATTTAAATTTAACGTTACTACATTAACCTTCTCATCTTCATTCACTCATGTCCAGATAAAAACCTGTTTATTAAAAAAAACAAAGTCACCACCAATTCATTGAGAACATTCATATGCATTCATAATATTCTCTAGTATTTATAACAGTCCCACTCATATATGACTATGAGACCAAGTGAGATCAATACAAGAAAATACGTGGTTTGACCAGCATGATTGCATATGAATGTGTTCATGATTTCATACAACACAATGAAGAGAAAAAAAACACGCCATAAATCAGTTTGCCAAAAAAATGCCATCAACATATTACCATATAAGGTGTTGTTTATATGTACATACTTGACTTGAAAATAATTTCAAGATCAAGGTTATTATTTTTTTTCTTCTTTCTTATTCTGCTTGTAACAGAAATTCTTTTGTTACAGTAAAGCGCAAAACAGATCACCGTCACAAAATTAAAAATTAAAAACTAAAAATTAAAAATTAAAAATTAAACATTAAAAATTAAAAATTAAAAATTAAAAATTAAAAATTAAAAACTGAAAATTAAAAATTAAAAATGAAAAATTTAAAATTAAAAATTAAAAATGAAAAATTAAAAATTAAAAATTAAAAATTAAAAATTAAAAATAAAAAATTAAAAATTAAAAGCTAAAAATTAAAAGTTATAAATTAAAAACTAAAAATTAAATATTTAAAATTTAAAATTTAAAATTTAAAATTTAAAATTTAAAATTTAAAATTTAAAATTTTAAATTTAAAATTTAAAATTAAAAATTAAAAATTAAAAATAAAAAATTAAAATTTAAAATTTAAAAATTAAAAATTAAACACTAAACATTAAACATTAAAAATTAAAAATAAAAAATTAAAAATTAAAAATTAAAAATTATAAATTAAAAATTAAAAATTAAAAATTAAAAATTAAAAATTAAAAATTAAAAATTAAAAATTAAAAATTAAAAATTAAAAATTAAAAATTAAAAATTAAAAATTAAAAATTAAAAATTAAAATTAAAAATTAAAAATTAAAAATTAAAAATTAAAAATTAAAAATTAAAAATTAAAAATTAAAAATTAAAAATTAAAAATTAAAAATTAAAAATTAAAAATTAAAAATTAAAAATTAAAAATTAAAAATTAAAAATTAAAAATTAAAAATTAAAAATTAAAAATTAAAAATTAAAAATTAAAAATTAAAAATTAAAAATTAAAAATTAAAAATTAAAAATTAAAAATTAAAAATTAAAAATTAAAAATTAAAAATTAAAAATTAAAAATTAAAAATTAAAAATTAAAAATTAAAAATTAAAAATTAAAAATTAAAAATTAAAAATTAAAAATTAAAAATTAAAAATTAAAAATTAAAAATTAAAATTTAAAAATTAAAAATTAAAAATTAAAAATTAAAAATTAAAAATTAAAAATTAAAAATTAAAAATTAAAAATTAAAAATTAAAAATTAAAAATTAAAAATTAAAAATTAAAAATAAAATTTAAAAATTAAAAATTAAAAATTAAAAATTAAAAATTAAAAATTAAAAATTAAAGATTAAAAATTAAAAATTTAAAATTAAAAATTTAAAATTAAAAATTAAAAATTAAATATTAAAAATTAAAAATTAAAAAGTAAAAATTAAAAATTAAAAATTAAAAATTAAAAATTAAAAATTAAAAATTAAAAATTAAAAATTAAAAATTAAAAATTAAAAATTAAAAATTAAAAATTAAAAATTAAAAATTAAAAATTAAAAATTAAAAATTAAAAATTAAAAATTAAAATTTAAAAATTAAAAATTAAAAATTAAAAATTAAAAATTAAAAATTAAAAATTAAAAATTAAAAATTAAAAACTAAGAATAAGATATTAAAAATTAAAAATTAAAAATTAAAAATTAAAAATTAAAAATTAAAAATTAAAAATTAAAAATTAAAAATTAAAAATTAAAAATTAAAAATTAAAAATTAGAAATTAAAAATTAAAAATTAAAAATTAAAAATTAAAAATTAAAAATTAAAAATTAAAAATTAAAAATTAAAAATTAAAAATTAAAAATTAAAAATTAAAAATTAAAAATTAAAAATTAAAAATTAAAAATTAAAAATTAAAAATTAAAAATTAAAAATTAAAAATTAAAAATTAAAAATTAAAAATTAAAAATTAAAAATTAAAAATTAAAAATTAAAAATTAAAAATTAAAAATTAAAAATTAAAAATTAAAAATTAAAAATTAAAAATTAAAAATTAAAAATTAAAAATTAAAAATTAAAAATTAAAAATTAAAAATTAAAAATTAAAAATTAAAAATTAAAAATTAAAAATTAAAAATTAAAAATTAAAAATTAAAAATTAAAAATTAAAAATTAAAAATTAAAAATTAAAAATTAAAAATTAAAAATTAAAAATTAAAAATTAAAAATTAAAAATTAAAAATTAAAAATTAAAAATTAAAAATTAAAAATTAAAAATTAAAAATTAAAAATTAAAAATTAAAAATTAAAAATTAAAAATTAAAAATTAAAAATTAAAAATTAAAAATTAAAAATTAAAAATTAAAAATTAAAAATTAAAAATTAAAAATTAAAAATTAAAAATTAAAAATTAAAAATTAAAAATTAAAAATTAAAAATTAAAAATTAAAAATTAAAAATTAGAAATTAAAAATTAAAAATTAAAAATTAAAAATTAAAAATTAAAAATTAAAAATTAAAAATTAAAAATTAAAAATTAAAAATTAAAAATTAAAAATTAAAAATTAAAAATTAAAAATTAAAAATTAAAAATTAAAAATTAAAAATTAAAAATTAAAAATTAAAAATTAAAAATTAAAAATTAAAAATTAAAAATTAAAAATTAAAAATTAAAAATTAAAAATTAAAAATTAAAAATTAAAAATTAAAAATTAAAAATTAAAAATTAAAAATTAAAAATTAAAAATTAAAAATTAAAAATTAAAAAATTAAAAATAAAAAATTAAAAATTAAAAATTAAAAATTAAAAATTAAAAACTAAAAATTAAAAATTAAAAATTAAAAATTAAAAATTAAAAATTAAAAATTAAAAATTAAAAATTAAAAATTCAAAAATTCAAAATTCAAAATTAAAAATTAAAAATTAAAAATTAAAAATTAAAAATTAAAAATTAAAAATTAAAAATTAAAAATTAAAAATTAAAAATTAAAAATTAAAAATTAAAAATTAAAAATTAAAAATTAAAAATTAAAAATTAAAAATTAAAAATTAAAAATTAAAAATTAAAAATTAAAAATTAAAAATTAAAAATTAAAAATTAAAAATTAAAAATTAAAAATTAAAAATTAAAAATTAAAAATTAAAAATTAAAAATTAAAAATTAAAAATTAAAAATTAAAAATTAAAAATTAAAAATTAAAAATTAAAAATTAAAAATTAAAAATTAAAAATTAAAAATTAAAAATTAAAAATTAAAAATTAAAAATTAAAAATTAAAAATTAAAAATTAAAAATTAAAAATTAAAAATTAAAAATTAAAAATTAAAAATTAAAAATTAAAAATTAAAAATTAAAAATTAAAAATTAAAAATTAAAAATTAAAAATTAAAAATTAAAAATTAAAAATTAAAAATTAAAAATTAAAAATTAAAAATTAAAAATTAAAAATTAAAAATTAAAAATTAAAAATTAAAAATTAAAAATTAAAAATTAAAAATTAAAAATTAAAAATTAAAATTTAAAAATTAAAAATTAAAAATTAAAAATTAAAAATTAAAATTTAAAAATTAAAAATTAAAATTTAAAAATTAAAAATTAAAAATTAAAAATTAAAAATTAAAAATTAAAAATTAAAAATTAAAAATTAAAAATTATAAATTATAAATTAAAAATTAAAAATTAAAAATTAAAAATTAAAAATTAAAAATTAAAAATTAAAAATTAAAAATTAAAAATTAAAAGTAAAAAGTTAAAAATTAAAAATTAAAAATTAAAAATTAAAAATTAAAAATTAAAAATTAAAAATTAAAAATTAAAAATTAAAAATTAAAAATTAAAAATTAAAAATTAAAAATTAAAAATTAAAAATTAAAAATTAAAAATTAAAAATTAAAAATTAAAAATTAAAAATTAAAAATTAAAAATTAAAAATTAAATATTAAAATTTAAAAAATTAAAAATTAAAAATTAAAAATTAAAAATTAAAAATTAAAAATTAAAAATTAAAAATTAAAAATTAAAAATTAAAAATTAAAAATTTAAAATTTAAAATTTAAAATTAAAAATTAAAAATTAAAAATTAAAAATTAAAAATTAAAAATTAAAAGTTAAAAATTAAAAATTAAAAATTAAAAATTAAAAATTAAAAATTAAAAATTAAAAATTAAAAATTAAAAATTAAAAATTAAAAATTAAAAATTAAAAATTAAAAATTAAAAATTAAAAATTAAAAATTAAAAATTAAAAATTAAAAATTAAAAATTAAAAATTAAAAATTAAAAATTAAAAATTAAAAATTAAAAATTAAAAATTAAAAATTAAAAATTAAAAATTAAAAATTAAAAATTAAAAATTAAAAATTAAAAATTAAAAATTAAAAATTAAAAATTAAAAATTAAAAATTAAAAATTAAAAATTAAAAATTAAAAATTAAAAATTAAAAAATAAAAATTAAAAATTAAAAATTAAAAATTAAAAATTAAAAATTAAAAATTAAAAATTAAAAATTAAATATTAAAAATTAAAAATTAAAAATTAAAAATTAAAAATTAGAAATTAAAAATTAAAAATTAAAAATTAAAAATTTAAAATTAAAAATTAAAAATTAAAAATTAAAAATTATAAATTAAAAATTAAAAATTAACAAGTAAGAGTGTTAAATTCGGCTGTGCCGAATCTTTGATACCCTCCACCTCGGTTTGAGTCTTGATAATAAATGTAAATGAAAAAGTAAACAATTTGTTAAACTTAATACCAAATTATTTCAGCAAATTCTTTGGGTTGGTTTTCTTCTTTTCTATTATTTCGGATTTATTTCGGTGTTTGCTTTTTGGTCATCGTGGTTGCTGATCGGCATGCATTTTGGTTATATACCTATATGCATGCGTTTCCGGTTATATGACATAACTTCTCGTTTAATTTAGTTTTTGCTAATTAAATAGCTCGCCCTAACCTCCATTGCAAAGGTAATGGTTGTGTAGAGTGGCTATATTCATTAAATCGTGCTAATTGGAGATGGCTGTATAGTTTCTTTTAACTGGCCAAATATTTCTTCATTGTGGCCATATAGGTCGGATGGAGTAACAAAATAATAACCAAAAAAAAAAGCTCTCTCAACTTTTTTTTAAAATATTGCCATATTTTGAAAACATAGAGAATAAATTTATAATAATAAATAATCAAATTAGGGATGAAAAACGCAAAAAACGAAAAGTCCCAAACATTTTAAATAAAATAATTTAATGTTATCTTTATTTTCTGAAAAACTTCAAATTTTCATCCAAAAAAAATTGTGAAAATTTATATATAAAAAATAACATTCTCATAAAATTACGTTTACTTATGTAACAATTTTTATGTTAGCAATTCTTAAATATCATTTGAGGTTTTCTTAAATTCATTGAATTTAAATTAATATCGACAAATCTGTTTTTCTATTTATTTAAATTGTAAAGGAGTGGCATCTCTGTCAAAATAAGCGAAAAACACAAAGAATAGAAAAAAACAAATTACTTCGGGTTTGACAGGATGATTTTATGTTTATGTTTAATATCTTTGTTTTTTTTACTAATATTTCTGTTTATTTATTTGAAAATGAAATAATGAATTGAATATGCTATTTCATTTTTTTATTTATATAAAAAAGTTTTTTAATTAAAGCAAAATATTTTCACTATTTCATGATTTTTATTTATGTATGACGACATTTCAACCTAAAAATTTAAGTTTTTATCGATTGGATAAACAACACAAAAATGGTTGTCGTTTAGATAACAACAACAGCTGACTTTAACAATAGCGAATATCGTTTCAAAATTTTACTGATAATTTTGCAATTTTCTTTTTTTTACAATTCGACTATCGTTAAAAGAAGTTACTGAATCGCGGTACTGAAAAGTTATTAATATCTCCTGAATGGCAATATTTTTTTTAAATGTAAACATTTTTAAATGTAAAGATATTTCTAAATTTAAACTTATTATTTCCGACGTTTTGATATGATTTTCTGAAACTCAGTTAATATTTTCTAATTTATAATTGGAAATTTTATTTTCAGTTTTTATTATAATTGATATTTTCTTAAATTTGAATGGAAAATTTAAAAAGTGAAATTTTGTATTTATGTGAATAATAATGCTTTATTAATTATAAACAATTTTTAAAAATTAGATGTAATCGCAATCAGATATTTTATAGCTAAAGCAGAATAATAATTCTATATAACTATGTAGAACTGTTTTGTAAGCAAAAAACTCATTGACGAACTCGGTAACTCTATTTTGTAAAGACAACAAAAAGTTAACCCCCCAATCTCACATCACACTGAAATTGTAAAATCGTTGTGTACGTATTATCAACGAAAAATTGTTCGAATTAGTCGAATCCATCGCCATTAAATTTTATGCTCAAACATCTGACTGCAATCTCATTTTTAAAATGTCGAAGCGTAAACTTGAAAAAATTTGTATACTTCTCTCTCTTATTTTATTTTAAGTAGAGTTACCAAGTTTATTATACAGGCACATGTTTGAGGGAAAATGTTTACATTTATTATTATTAGTATTATTTTAATAATAGTTAATAATATTTATGCTCTATAATTAACAAACTTGCGTTTTTGTATGCGCATTTCAAAAAATAAATCATTATAATAGATTTAAGAAGTTAAAACTTTAATTACAATTTTACAGAATCCAGTAAATTTGCATTAAATTTATAACAGGGTAACATTAATCATCGTTAGTGTCTGCCACTATTCGCACGAAAAATTTGGTGCCATTAGTGTGACCACTGCGGAAAATGTGTGTGTATTAGTAAAAAAAATGTGAGTCTATTGAGTTTTTCGAACTTGCAGTGTGATGTGAGATTGGTGGGTAATATGCCAAACTTATGTTCATATTTGTAAAAGAATAATGAAAAAACGTATGAAATAAAAGACCAACCCGTGTATACTCTTAACATTGTTCTGTATGATATCTAGTTGAAAATATTAACATTCATGTTAAAATAGAAATAACTATTGCAAAGCTAATTAGAACAAACAAAAATTATGGCGGCATCTACTGTGGCATAGTCACGCTGAGCAAAATGAAGTGACACTCTGTTAATACAAAATAAATGTATTTTCCCCATAACAAAATACTGCAGAATTTTATGTAAATAAAATAACCGATTTATTTCTAACATGCAGTTACTATGAATATACATACATACATATACATATATAATATATGTACATTATTTGTATTATTTAATATGTGTATGTATGTATATTTAAATATTACACACAAAAAATACAACATCAAACGTTATTTTTGTGTTTTTCTCTTTAAATAAATTAATACATAAACTTTTTTGCTAAATTTACATTTGGGCAATTCACAACAGGTGTTGTATATTGTATGTTGTATTGAAATACACAATACAATCATTTGTTGTGAACACTCAGTTGTATTTTCATATTGTAAAACGCTTTCTTAAGTAATTTTCGATCCAACGAGGAAAGATCGCTTCGTCGCTTCTGCTATTTCGTATAAGAGAAAACACTTGTCAGTGTTTGCTTTTTGGTCGTGAGATATACCCTGGAGTTTTAGTTACGTACCTCTTGCATTTTAATTTAAAATGAAAAAAAAAATGTTAAATGTTTTGGTTGGTACTGAAAGAGAAAATACATACTAAAAATATAAACATTAATTTTTATATAAATAAACTTATCGATGTATTTGCGTTATTTGCATTATTTGCCATATTTTATTTTATAATTATTATGCTGATAATATTCTATGTATTTGTTTTTTCTTTTTCATAAAAACTGGCATTCACTTGGAACTGATATGTTATGATACAATATACAACATTTACTAAACATAGCAAATGAAGTTGGATCGTGTATCAGATTTTTCAGTGAAAATTACCAACAACAATTTTACACTATTGTAAAGTGATACACGATACAAGAGATACAACGATACATTACCCATTGTGAATTGCCCAATTGTTTTTTTTATTAACAACTAGGTATTTTAGCATTATTTGCTTTAGATGTTGGTGAATTTTTACTCCCTTTATATTAACTCGTAGTGTCTGCTTGTCGAAATTTTGCAGGCAGGCTTGTGGCAATGACAGAAATGATCTAACATATTTTTTTAGTGATGCCAAAACAATGGAAATTTTTAAATTTTTCTACCAGAGTTGATAAAAAAATGTACAAAGGGTTTGTTTTTGTTATATTATTACCATAACGACCACAAAAACAACAAGTCCAGCTATGAAAACAATGCAATATTTAGAATAACAACAAGAACAATATAGAAATATCATGTTTTTCATTTTTTTTTTTACTTTTTCAGAGATTTCCCTGGACCTGTTCCACCGATTTTAATGATTTTTGAAGTAGAAATCTTTCCATGAATTTGGTGAATCATTCTCACTAAAAATGATCAGTGTAGCTGCACTATTGAGGGCGTGATCGTGACAAGAACAACATAGAAAATTATTTTTTTTTCAAGACTTTTTTAGTTCTTCATTCAAATCTCGGGCCCTAATCGACCGAATTGGACGATTTTAAATAGCAAACTTCTCAGGATGTTAGTGAATCATTTTTATGTCAACGAGTACCCTAGCTGCCGGATTGATGCCGTCATCGTGATTTCCACAGACGGACAGACGGACATCGCTATATCAACTCCGGTTGTTATAAGGATCACAAATATATAAATTTTATGGGGTCCAAAATTTTTTTTCTAATTATTACAAACGGAATGACAAACTTATATATACCCTCTGCACACTGGAGTGGAGGGTATAACAACTCTACAACAGCAACAATGACAGTCATATGTTTTTCAAATAGGAAAAAACTGTTTATGTGTTAGTTTCGGTCATTCCCCAGTATGCATTGAAATATTATTTCTCCAATGTTGGAGAAAAGTTAAGTTCTTAAACTGATGCCAAATGTAATTCTCAACTTGGGTTGAACAATTTTTCTCCTTGTTTGCTTTCAACTTGACATCAAGTTGAGACTTAACATTTTTTCCAATCTTTGAGAAACATTTTTACTCTCAATTGGATATCCAACACTTTTCTCCACTTGAGACCAAACATTTTTTCAACTTGAATACGATTTGTGTTAAGTCTGAGATATTATTTAAATATGTCATAAATAATAAATTAAATTAAAAAATGCCAAAAAAGTACAAATAAATCATTGATATATTTTTAATTATTTCTGCTTTTTGTCGAATTTTTCAGAAAATGTACAACTAATTAATTCATTTATTTTTAATTATAAATTTTAAAAAATGTACATAATATGTACATTTAATGTTAAATATGTACATAGTAATGTTAAATATATAATGAAATTAAATTAAAACATTAAAAAAAGTACATTGTTTTCATTTCTAAAATTAGTATAATATTTTTTAATATGGCAATTCCGTACCTTCCATTTGATACCGATTGGAAATATTTCTTTGCTATCAAGTTGAGAATCACAAATTTCTCAATTTGATAACTATGAAAATCGCCATATAAAAAATGTGCCTTTTAAGTTGAGAAGACTATATTCGAACTATTGAGGGCATTTGAGAATTAACGTTGGAGATTTGAAAAATGTATTTGATCTCAAATGCACCTCAAGTTGATAGCAAACAAAAATGTTTATTGGGACATTTATTGTAGGGTCGTTTGCACACACACAAAAAATAGAAAATAAATTGTCAATAAGCAAAGCAAGTGGCTTCGAAATTCGATGATGCCAGTTAATCATTTTTTGTTCACGCGGAATTTATAATTGGAGGAATTTTTTTCTCGAGAAATGTATTTTCCGTGAGAAAGAAATTCCTTGAGAATATTCATAATTGGGATGAATAACTTTTAATTGGAACTTTTCAGTCAGAATAAATCATAATTCTAGTTAGATATTGGTTAATATTTAATTAGAAAAAATATTGCGGTGGCATCTACGCAATTATTGAGGCAGTCACGGAAAAATTAAATGCAAGTCTGTTTTTTTTAATATAACAAAAATGGATTTTCCCTTTAACAAAATATGGCAGAATTCTTTATAAATGAAATGCAAAATGGAAAATCAATTTTGTGCCAATTCTTAACAAAATTAATAAAATATATATATGTATTATTATATTTATTAATATATGTAATTTTATTTGACACAATTTCACACACAGCTTTACAGATCAACTGTTTTAATTAGAAAAAATATTGTGGTGGCATCTACGCAATTATTGAGGCAGTCACGGAAAAATTAAATGCAAGTCTGTTTTTTTTAATATAACAAAAATGGATTTTCCCTTTAACAAAATATGGCAGAATTCTTTATAAATGAAATGCAAAATGGAAAATAAATTTTGTGCTAATTCTTAACAAAATTAATAAAATATATATGTATTACTATATTTATTAATATTGTAATTTTATTTGACACAATTTCACACACAGTTTTACAGATCAACTGTTTTCAACTGATTTAGAAGTTTTCTGTTTTTGAAACAGTAGTGCCAATTTGTAACATTTTGTGATGTAATGAAAATCGCAGAATAATAAGTTAATACACGATAAAAAATATTAAATTTTTAAGTTTTAAATACATATTGCAATAAAAAAAACTTTGGTAAATTTACATTGAAGATGGTCAGAAATGAATGAGAAAAAATATATAGACATTTTAGAAAAGCACATTTAATGTTAAACTTTGTGCACAAAATATATGGGTTTTTGTTGTTTCGAATTTAACTGTGGCTCTAAGTGAAAAGTTTTAGACCGACCGTATATTACATCTTGAGGATCCTCACCTAATATTTTCAAATATTTTAAATTCTTTTTAACTCATTTAACCTCATTACGAAAATAGTAAAACAGTAAATATGGAAAATCCACGCACCTCAAAAAATTGTTTTCTATGAAATAAATTAAAGACATTTCATATTATACAATTTTCTTTCAAAAATGTATCAATTATTGCAAATTTGAAATTTGACATATAGTATTTTTACATATATTTGTATAGATTTCGCAGTATGAAAAGAACTATTATTTCTTTATTTAGAATATATGTAAGTATTGCTCGCAAAAAAATGCAACATCATGAATGAAACACATAGACGACTGCTGGCAGCAGCATTTGTAGTCGTATAGTCAGCTACTTGATTTTTCTGAATACGACAGCAACATATAATACAAATGCATTTTTATTTAAATATACAATTACTTTTACTTATTTAAAATGCATTAGTACAACGTAAAAATAAATAAATTAGTTTAACGCCTTTTGATTATTAATGGAATTATAGCCTTTCATTTTGCGATTTTTTTTTTAAACAAAATAAAATATTTCATAGCACTAACTTCTTTTACATATTTTGTTATATTGTCAACACTATTTTTGTTTTGTAGCCAACAAAACACACTTGCAGTTTTTTTTCTATTTGAAGAACATATGACTGCCATTGTTGATGTTGTAGAGTTGTTTTTATACCCTCCACATCTCAGTGGCAGAGGGTATATATAGGTTTGTCATTCCGTTTGTAACGCATCGAAAAACTAATTTCCGACCCAATAAAGTATATATATTCTTGATCCTTATCACAGCTCGAGTCGATATAGCGATGTCCGTCTGTCCGTCTGTCCGTCTGTCCGTCTGTCCGTCTGTCCGTCTGTCCGTGTGTCTGTTGAAATCACGCTCATTCAAAAAAAAAAGCATTTACTTAGGTCAGGTTACGAAAAAATTATTTGCCATAATTCCCACCAGGTTGGTATTGAAATCGGAGTAAATCGGGAGCCTCTGCGCTGAGAAATGAACAAAAGTTTATAGATACCTCTAAAAAAAACATGAAACCTAGTGTTTTCTTGTAATAGTTTAGTGGTTGAACATACAACAACATAAAAAAAGCCACAAAAAAAATGTGATTCATACATATTAACAATAACAAGAACACAACTACCATGAGCTATGTTAATAGTATTGCCACAAACCGAGGTGGAGGGTATCAAAGATTCGGCACAGCCGAATTTAACACTCTTACTTGTTTTTTTTGATTTTGTTTCGTTAACTCTTTTGTATTAAAGCACCTCCAATATATGTATCCATTTTAGTTTGCAAATTCAGTATATTTATAATTTATTACTTACAGCAAAAAATAATAGAAACAATTTTATCAGTTATGCTTACGAAACTATATAAATAGACTTGAAGTTGGCTGCAAAAGCAGTAGCCTGTGTAAAGAACAAGTTAGCGACATGTAACTGTTACGTAACGTGTCAGCCTTTTTTTCACATGAAAAGTATTGGGACGTTCCGGTTACGTTCGGTAACTGTTTTAAATGATTTTCATGTAAAAAAAAACAACTGACTCGTTACGGTTACGGTTAGAAAACATTGACCTTTTATATGTATTATAATGCTATGAATGCATTTATCTTTATTTTATTTTATTTATATATTCTTTTTTTTTGTATTGTATATTATTTTTTTTTATTATTATTACTATTTCATTTAATTATTTTTTTCTTTAAATAAATTAATACATAAAAATTTGTTTTTTAAATTATTGGTGAACTTTTACTCCCTTTATTTACTGCCTTTATATTAACTGGTAGTGTCTGCTTGTCGACAAAATTTTGGATCGATTTTTAGCCCCTTTCCCGTGAGCCAATCGATCTGAAATTTTGCATGCAGGCTCGTGGCAATGACAGAAATAATCTAACAAATTTTTTTAGTGATGCCAAAACAATGGAAACTTTTAAATTTTTCTACCAGAGTTCACAAAAAAAATGTACAAAGGGTTTGTTTTTATTATATTATTACCACAACGACCACAAAAACAACAAGTCCAGCTATGACAACAATGCAACATTTAGAATAACAACAGGAACAATATGGAAACATCATGTTTTTCATTTTTTTTTTAATTTTTCATAGATTTACCTGGACCTGTTCCACCGATTTTAATCATTTTTGAAGTAGAAATCTTCCCATGAATTTGGTGAATCATTCTCACTAAAAATTATCACCCTAGCTATCCTATTGAGGGCGTGATCGTGACAAGAGCAACATAGAAAATTATATTTTTTCAAGACTTTTTTTAGTTCTTCATTCAAATCTCGGGCCCTAATCGACCAATTTGGACGATTTTAAATAGCAAACTTTTCAGGATGTTAATGAATCATTTTTTATGCCAACGAGCACCCTAGCTGCCCGATTGATGCCGTCATCGTGATTTCCACAGACGGACAGACGGACAGACGGACATCGCTATATGAACTCCGTTTGTTATAAGGATCACAAATATATATATTTTATGGGGTCCAAATTTTTTTTTCTAATTATTACAAACGGAATGACAAACTTATATATACCCTCTGCACACTGGAGTGGAGGGTATAAAAATTAAAAATTAAAAATTAAAAATTAAAAATTAAAAATTAAAATCAAAAATTAAAAATTAAAAATTAAAAATTAAAAATTAAAAATTAAAAATTAAAAATTAAAAATTAAAAATTAAAAATTAAAAATTAAATATTAAATATTAAAAATTAAAAATTAAAAATTAAAAATTAAAAATTAAAAATTTAAAATTAAAAATTAAAAATTAAAAATTAAAAATTAAAAATTAAAAATTAAAAATTAAAAATTAAAAATTAAAAATTAAAAATTAAAAATTAAAAATTAAAAATTAAAAATTAAAAATTAAAAATTAAAAATTAAAAATTAAAAATTAAAAATTAAAAATTAAAAATTAAAAATTAAAAATTAAAAATTAAAAATTAAAAATTAAAAATTAAAAATTAAAAATTAAAAATTAAAAATTAAAAATTAAAAATTAAAAATTAAAAATTAAAAATTAAAAATTAAAAATTAAAAATTAAAAATTAAAAATTAAAAATTTAAAATTTAAAATTAAAAATTAAAAATTAAAAATTAAAAACTGAAAATTAAAATTAAAAAATGAAAAATTTAAAATTAAAAATTAAAAATTAAAAGCTAAAAATTAAAATTTAAAAATTAAAAATTAAAAACTAAAAATTAAAAAATAAAAATTTAAAAATAAATATTAAAAATTAAGAATAAAAAATTAAAAATTAAAAATTTAGAATAAAAAATTAAAAATTAAAAATTAAAAATTAAAAATTAAAAATTAAAAATTGAAAATTAAAAATTAAGAATTAAAAATTAAAAATGAAAAATTAAAAATTAATAATTAAAAATTAAAAATTAAAAATTAAAAATTAAAAATTAAAAATTAAAAATTAAAAATTAAAAATTAAAAATTAAAAATTAAAAATTAAAAATTAAAAATTAAAAATTAAAAATTAAAAATTAAAAATTAAAAATTAAAAATTAAAAATTAAAAGTTAAAAATTAAAAATTAAAAATTAAAAATTAAAAATTAAAAATTAAAAATTAAAAATTAAAAATTAAAAATTAAAAATTAAAAATTAAAAATTAAAAATTAAAAATTAAAAATTAAAAATTAAAAATTAAAAATTAAAAATTAAAATTAAAATTAAAATTAAAATTAAAATTACAAATTACAAATTAAAAATTAGAAATTAAAAATTAAAAATTAAAAATTAAAAACTAAAAATTAAAAATTAAAAATCAAAAATTAAAAATTAAAAATTAAAAATTAAAAATTAAAAATTAAAAATTAAAAATTAAAAATTAAAAATTAAAAATTAAAAATTAAAAACTAAAAATTAAAAATTAAAATTAAAAATTAAAAATTAAAAATTAAAAATTAAAAATTAAAAATTAAAAATTAAAAATTAAAATTAAAAATTAAAAATTAAAAGTTAAAAATTAAAAATTAAAAATTAAAAATTAAAAATTAAAAATTAAAAATTAAAAATTAAAAATTAAAAATTAAAAATTAAAAATTAAAAATTAAAAATTAAAAATTAAAAATTAAAAATTAAAAATTAAAAATTAAAAATTAAAAATTAAAAATTAAAAATTAAAAATTAAAAATTAAAAATTAAAAATTAAAAATTAAAAATTAAAAATTAAAAATTAAAAATTAAAAATTAAAAATTAAAAATTAAAAATAAAAAATTAAAAATTAAAAATTAAAAATTGAAATTTAAAAATTAAAAATTAAAAATTAATAATTAAAAATCAAAAATTAAAAATTAAAAATTTAAAATTAAAAATTAAAAATTAAAAATTAAAAATTAAAAATTAAAAATTAAAAATTAAAAATTAAAAATTAAAAATTAAAAATTAAAAATTAAAAATTAAAAATTTAAAATTTAAAATTAAAAATTAAAAATTAAAAATTAAAAATTAAAAATTAAAAATTAAAAATTAAAATTAAAAATTAAAAATTAAAAATTAAAAATTAAAAATTAAAAATTAAAAATTAAAAATTAAAAATTAAAAAAAATATAATTAAAAATTATATTTAAAAATTAAAAATTAAAATTAAAAATTAAAAATTAAAAATTAAAATTAAAATTAAAATTAAAATTAAAATTAGAAATTAAAAATTAGAAATTAAAAATTAAAAATTAAAAATTAAAAATTAAAAATTAAAAATTAAAAATTAAAAATTTAAAATTAAAAATTAAAAATTAATAATTAAAAATCAAAAATTAAAAATTAAAAATTAAAAATTAAAAATTAAAAATTAAAAATTAAAATTTAAAAATTAAAAATTAAAAATTAAAAATTAAAAATTAAAAATTAAAAATTAAATATTAAAAATTAAAAATTAAAAATTAAAAATTAAAAATTAAAAATTAAAAATTAAAAATTAAAAATTAAAAATTAAAAATTAAAAATTAAAAATTAAAAATTAAAAATTAAAAATTAAAAATTAAAAATTAAAAATTAAAAATTAAAAATTAAAAATTAAAAATTAAAAATTAAAAATTAAAAATTAAAAATTAAAAATTAAAAATTAAAAATTAAAAATTAAAAATTAAAAATTAAAAATTAAAAATTAAAAATTAAAATTAAAAATTAAAAATTAAAAATTAAAAATTAAAAATTAAAAATTAAAAATTAAAATTAAAAATTAAAAATTAAAAATTAAAAATTAAAAATTAAAAATTAAAAATTAAAAAATTAAAAATTAAAAATTAAAAATTAAAAAATAAAAATTAAAAAATAAATAAAATTAAAATTAAAATTTAAAAATTAAAAATTTTAAATTAAAAATTAAAAATTAAAAAGTAAAAATTAAAAAT
>CAVMKG010000492.1:2500-30000 GCA_963682025.1 Cordilura impudica
AAATTAAAAATTAAAAATTAAAAATTAAAAATTAAAAATTAAAAATTAAAAATTAAAAATTAAAAATTAAAAATTAAAAATTAAAAATTAAAAATTAAAAATTAAAAATTAAAAATTAAAAATTAAAAATTAAAAATTAAAAATTAAAAATTTAAAAATTAAAAATTAAAAATTAAAAATTAAAAATTAAAAATTAAAAATTAAAAATTAAAAATTAAAAATTAAAAATTAAAAATTAAAAATTAAAAATTAAAAACTAAAATTAAAAATTAAAAAGAAAAATAAAAAATGAAAATTAAAAAAATAAAAATTGGAAAATGAAAAATGAAGAAAAAAAATTTAAAATGAATAATAAAAAATTAAAAATTAAAAATAAAAAATTAAAAATGAAAGTTAAAAAATGAAAAATTGAAAATAAAAAATGCAAAATAAAAAAATGAAAATTAAAAAAAATATTAAAAATAATTAAATTACTAGATGTTTTTTTTAATTAAAGGTTTTCGATGAAAACTCACATCTTAAGAAAAAATGTGATACGTAGTACCTTAGCTTATTAATAAAATTGACTTTTTTAAGAAAAAGTACCTTCTCAAGAATAAGAAAAGGTACTATTTTTAGGAAAGGTTTTTTTAGTAAAGGTACTTTTTAAGAAAATATACTTTTCAAGAAACGGTAGTTTTGTACGGCAATGTATTTTTACAAGAAATTGTACTTTTTTAAATAAAATCTTTTTTTTTAGAAAAGTTTGTGTTTTACGGAAAAGAACTTTTGTAAGAAAATGCACTCTTTCAAAAGTCATAAAGAAAATTAGTTCATTAAGAAACGTACTTTTTTAAGAGAAGGTAATTTAGTTAGAAAATGTATTTTTTTTTTTGTTTAGAAAAGAAATTATTTTTTTTAAATTATTTTCTATAAGAAGTCAACTGTTTCAGTAAAAGCTACTTCATAAGAAAATATATTTTTAACAAAAGTAACTTTTTTCAAAAATGTAAAGAAAAAGTATCTTCTTAAGAATAAGTACTTTTGTAAGAAAATTATTTTTTTTTTTGAAAAAGTACATTTTGAAGAACAGTTATTTTTTAAGAAATGAATCTTTTAACACAAGGTACTTTTTAAAGATGGTTAAATTATGAAGAAAGGTACTTTTACAAAACATGTCCATTTTTAACAAAATTAACTTTTGAGGAAAAGTTGCTTTTGTAAAAAAATTACTTTTGTTTTAAATTTACTTTAAAAAAGTGTACTTAAAAAAGTACTTTTTTAAGAAAATTTACGTTTTAAGAAAATATGCTGTTTTGAGAAAAGGTACTTTTTAAAATAAAGTACTTTTTTCAGACAAGGTACTTTTTAAGAAATGGTAGTTTTTACGAAAATGTACCTTTCTAAGATAGGGTACATTTTTTAGAAGGGGAACTTTTCTACATAAGGATATTATTAAACAAGTAAGAAAATTATAGTCGGTCTAGACCGACTATACGATACCCTATACCATGCGTTTAGAAACTCTATCTCTTAGGCCCAAATAACTGGACATAGAAAATAAGCAAAAACCAAATTTGAGTGGGATTTTATTAATTTTTTTGGCTGCAGATATGAAAAAGTTCATATCGGATGCTATATCTATATGGGGACTAGGTCCAAAAATGGACCGATCCTGATCAGTGCAATATTTTTGTTTTTTAATAGATTTAAGTGAAGATCGGGAAGCAGCTCTATATGGGGCCAAAGGGATCATTTTTGGACTACTCATTAATGGATGTAATGAACGCATACAAACCCAATTTGAATAAGATCTATATGACAATTTGGATCTTATGGCAATTTATGTCGATTTCATAGGGGTAATTTGTATGGGGGCTAGGTCTGAACATGGACCGATTCTCACCAATTTCAACAGCGTTCATCCCATGGATGATAGAAGCTTATATACCAAATTTCATCAAAATATATTCATATTTGCGACCTGCAGTTTTACATGGACACACAGACGGACGGACATTGTTAAATCAACTCAGAAAGTGATTCTGATTCGATCGGTATAATTGAAGATGGGTCTAGGTCAAATATTTTTGGTTGTTACAAACAGCAGCACAAAGTCATTATACCCAAACCACATAGTGGTATAGGGTATAAAAATATATGTTTTAAGGAAAGATATATTGGGCTAATGTTGTACCATTTGTTCCGTGGTGAATGGGTCCAATATTTGCTTATTGACTTTGGTTAATAAATAAAAAATTAGATGTTGTCGTTTAGAATATTCAGACGAAAATGCCTGCTTTATTTATTATTTTACTTCTATGTCAATTATTCATTTGGCATTTATTTATAATTTAATGTTGCCAGAATTTTATTATTACTTAATAGACATGGTTAGTTTCCGTGAGGGGGCTACAAGATATTTTTTTACAAAAGTTTCCTTTTAAGAAAAGGATATTTAAGAATATGTACCTATTAAGAGAAGGATTTTTTTTTAAAGAAAATTTACTTTTTTAAGGAAAGATAATTTTTAAGAAAATTCACTTCACAGGTACATTTTGAAAAAAAAAATCCTTTCCTTCTTTTTTATTTTTCGATAGTTTTATGTCATACTCACAGTTATACAAAAATATTGAGCATTGTTTGAGTACAGATATATGCAAAAGTGAGTGTACGGTAATTATGGTAATAAAAGGAAACATTAAATGTAGTAAATTATTTACTTGTTTGTTTAGAGGAATACAATTGTTGCCGCCAACAACAGTCTGTGGCTCCAAAGGTTTTAATTTAAAACTAAACAAATTTTTGCAACTCTGAAACTTATCAGTTGCCAATTCTACGTATTTACTACCAACAAGTGAGTTTTTGTTGGAAAAATATCCTAATAACACTGGTCTACATATCTTAAAAAAAAAATTGGTGCGCTGAATTCGAATTTGGTATAAAAATTGGGCTATCACGTCTTGTTAATTTTTTATCGCGTTCTGGCATTACTGTAAAACAGTCAATACTGACACTACAATTTCACAATTATTATTTTGACAGAATCCCACATTCATTCTAAATCATCATAATAGTAGCTTTTAAGCATGTCAGGGAGATCAAGTGTTACTGATTCAAGCTATTCTTGCTTTGTGTGTGGTGAATATTTGGAAGGAAAAAAAAAAGAAATGAAATATCAGAATCATTAAAATATGCATATTTACATTATTTTGGGTTTGCTGTTAAAAACTTGGACAAACCGTGGATAGAGACAATGTTTTGCAATAGTTGCAGAACTGTTTTATACAAGTGGACAAATGGCAAGAAGATCTATTTCGATGTTTCAATTCCAGTACTTTGGAGAGACTCAAGTAACCACCAAACCGATTGTTATTTCTGTTTAACAAAAGTTGCTAGATTCAATATGAAAAATCTAAAAAAATATTACTTACGCGAATGTTCCATCGGTTTCCAAACCAGTTCAACGTCCAACAAATGATCCATTACCAGTCATTCCCAGTGCTATGAGCAGTGAGTCCGAAACATCTTTCACCAGCAGTGGTAGTTTGTATAAGGCTGATGATGAACGGCATTTAGTGACTCAAGCTGAGCTAAATAATCTAATTCGGGATTTACATTTAACGAAGCAAGACGCAGAATTACTAACTTCACGCATGCAACAGTGGAAGCATCTTGCAGTTGGGACAAAAGTAACAATCTATAGAGATAGAAGCTTGGAATTGGTTGCATTTGATAAGAAACACTCTATTCTATACTGTACTGATGTTGATGGGTAATTTCAAAAAATGAACTAGCCATATGACAAAATTGAATGGAGATTATTTATTCATGGCTCTAAGTACAGTCTAAAAGTTCTTCTTTGCATAATGGGAATGAAAAACCATCCATACCAATTGCCCATTGCCAGTAATACAAAGGAAAATTACGAATCAATGACTGTAATTTTGACATTATTCAAATACAACGATCATAAATGGAAGATCTGTGGTGACCTTAAGGTGTGTAATTTAAATTTCTTTGTACATATAGTATAGACCATCGTAAATAACTGTAAATGTATCTGTTTCAGGTCATTGGTTTGTTACCTGGTATGCAAGTAGGTTTCACAAAATATTGTTGTTTCCTTTGTCTATGGGATAGTCGCGCTACATGTCATCATAACATCAGAACAGAGTGGCCAACAAGAACTGAGTATTCACCACGAAAACAAAACATTTCAAATAAACCATTAAATGATCCAAACAACGTTCTTCTTCTGCCGCTGCACATAAAAGTGAGCCTTTTTAAGAACTTTGTCAAAGCTCTGGACAAAGACGGTGCAGCATTTAAATATTTGTTAGCGGTTTTTGCTAAAAGTTCATAGGCTAAAATCAAAGAAGGCATATTTGTTGGCCCTCAGATCATGAAGCTATCGAATGATGACAATTTTTCACAATGTTTGTTGGAGAAAGAATATGCAGCCCGGAAATCTTGGGAGAGCAGCTTGGACAGTTTTGTTGGAAACAATAAGAGTGAAAACTACAAATTGTTGCTGAGTTATTGAAAAATTATCACGAATTAGGTGCACGAATCTCACTTCATTCGCATTTAGATTTTTTCCACAAAACCTAGGTGCAGTGAGTGACGAACAAGCGGAGCGTGAAAATTGAAAGAAATTTGCAAGGATGTTGGGACAAAAGCATGCTGGGAGACTATTGCTGGAATCTAATACGTGAAACCGTTCAGATAATGCCATACACTTTTTAAAAGTCATTGATTTTTAAATAAACTAATGTTTTTTATGTAAAAAACGAACAAAAACATTTTTTTTGTATCTCGAAAACCTGACGTGATAGAGGAAAACCAATTACAGATACGAATTCAGCCTACCAAATTACCCTAGGAAAGATATTTGGTTGCTCCATTTCAAAAACTTGTTGGCTAGTGTAATTTAAAGTGTCACTGTAAAATGGAATTTATCTATACATATGAATTGGAAAAAAATTAAAAATTAATATTTAATGAAATACAAGTTATTTTTTAGGAAACGATATATTTTAAGAAAAAATTTTTTTTTAAATAAAATGTTCCTATTACGCAAAGGCACTAATTTAAGAATATTTACTTTTTAAAGGAAGGTTTTTTTTTAGGATAAAATACTTTTTAGGAGAAATGCTTTTTAGAAAATTCACTCTTTTAAACAATGAAAAAGGAAAATTTTAAAGAAAATAAATTAATTTAAGTGCAAATTTAGTGAGCGATGAGTGAAAAGTGTATCAAGATTGGAAATTACAAATTGATAAAGAATTAAAAATTTAATTGAAATAAAAAAGTGTATGCAAAAATTTAAAAATAAAAAATAATATGAAGAAAAGGCTAATCGAAATATAAATAGAAAGAACTGGTACAGAGTTAATCAGTCTTTATATTGTGAAAAATATTTTATAAAATAAGTCTAAAAATTCCTATTCAAATGATAAAACTTATAATGACCATCTAAACACTAGTTAAAATTTTCTTCGTAGTACGAAAATTGTACTATCCATTAAAGGCGACTTACCTATTAAGTTTTTACTAAGGCTATGATTCAACTTTCACTACATCTGGAATTTTTTAAAATTCTTTAGATGAAAAAGGTGTTGGATACATCAAACTTTAGAAACTGGTATTGGAGGACACGTCGTGATTGTCACATAATAGTAGTTCATCCCAGACAGTATGATTATAGGCCAGCCCAAGATATGTGTGATGTAAAAAAAACTACACAATTTTAACCCTGCTATTAGGTTAGAAAAAACTTACGAATGTTAGGTTAATGGACCATTTGGTCCATACTTCAATATTCATACAAAATAACCATTTAATGTTATATTTGTATCTATTTTGGATCACTTATTAATTTAAGCTTTACTCAACGCTAGAGATGGGCGCGTGAGTGAATTTTGGCTCACGCTCACGCAAGAAATTTTATAATCTCTCATGAATCACTCACTCGAATTTTTCTTTACTCACGCACTACTCACGTCAGTAAAATTAAAATAACTCACGCTCACGCGTGATTCACGTAAACCACGCAAATCACGTGACCAGCGGATATCTCTACTCAACACTGCTAATGTAAAAATTTGTTGAGGGATTCCCCTTTTTGCATCTTCCTTTACCCAGGATAGCTAATGTAAAACACAATTGTCGGGTTCCCCTTTTTTGGATTTTTCTTTATTCAACAGAAACAGTTAATGTAAAAAACAAGTGTGGGATTCCCCTTTTTTGTTTTTTTTTTTAATCAACATAGATTAGATATGTAAAAGACAATTGTGGGATCCCCCTTTTTTGATTTTTTTGTAAAGAAGCAGAAATATTTGTACTGCTTCTTTCATTTTGTGAGTTGTTTTCAATAGTTCAGACGTGTTTTACTTACGACATGGCAAACTTGAATGAAGATCAGATACGAGAACTGCTCAATGCAGAAAGTGACTCCGATATTTCAGATTCAGAATTTGAACCCGGGCACCCGTCCTAGCAGCAGCTAGCTCTGTTGATCCGTTTTTTATTGCTAAAAACATAATGGCTTAGAGTGCCACTCCATTACCTCAGCCTATTGTAGCTACGGCTGAGAATATTATCTCAACGCAACCAGGACCAACTCGGTTTGCAGTGTCCAGACGCAACGACATTCTGTCAGCGCTTTTTTGTTGTTTTTTCCGCCTCCAATAGAATGAATTATCATCGAAAATACTAATAAGTACGGCAGTGTCAAGTTTGCTGGCAAGTGGAAAGATATTGATGAAGACGTCGGTATGTATAATCTTGTTTTTCTTTAATTTAAGCAAAATAGTTGGCTAATATAAAATCTATTACTGAAAATGGAAAAAATTAAGATGTTCGTGGTTTATTTGATGCAAAATTTGGTCGCCCCGAGCAATTATGTCTGAAGATATATTTCATATGATTAATGGTGCCATCCGTTTCGATGATGTTTTGAGTCGACGACAAATGCATAGTTGCGATAAATTTGCTCCTATTCGTGGTTTGAAATTTTGGTTATCGGTGGACTCTAAGTCAGGCTACATGTGGAAAATACAACCATACCTTGGTGAACCTAGAAATGCACAGCCTGAAAAGAACCAAAACCGCAAAAATAAACCATTCATTCCTCCGAAATTGCTGACTGTCAAAAAAATCTCTTTGTACCATTCTACATTTGCATTCAGCCTCAAGAACAGCATTGATTAGTTCAATGCACAAGACAGTTGCAGTTGATGAGAGTGGATTGTTCTCCAATAATTTTTAATACTTCATCTCTTTTAGGTGGCGTAGATACTGCTGATCAAATGGTTGGTTCCTACAGCACAAAACGCAAAACAAATCGATGGCCAAACATTGTATTTGCAAACATACTTGATATATCTGCATTGAATGCGTACATAATATTTTCTGAAATCGACGTTTCATGGGCTCCAGCTGATCGGAATCGCAGGAGACCAGAGTTTTTGCGGCAACTATCACTTTCTCTGGCTAACGTGTATATGATAAAGCGGACTAGATTACCTCAACAATAGTTCTCAGCACAGTTATTGACTGAAATACGATCACCATGCATAGTTCCAGTGGCCTCTTCATATAATACTTCTAATTTAGGGGCTCGAAAGCGTGGAATTTGTAGTTGCTGCAAGTCTAAGTCTGATAAGAAATGCTTCATTTGCAGCAAGTTTATTTGAAAAACTAACCAAAAAACATGTTGCTTATCATGCAATGACAATTATTATAAAACCAAGTAATAAATACTTTTTTTTTTAAATAAATGTAAAAAAAATCAAAGAAAATATACTACGGACCAAATGGTCCCTTATCCTAAGATTCGTAATTTTTTATTTTTCTCAGTCCTGTTTTAAGTCAGAACCTTGAATTTGTGTATATAACATGGTTTTATAAAAAGACCACGTGAGCTAAAAAATTAAGTCACTATATGTCACCGTTCAAAAATTACAAAGGAAACAATCAAAATATTGGACCAAATGGGCTTAACCTAACAGCAGGGTTAAAAAGTTTTCCTGAGAAATTTTTCGCAAAATGACATGAAATCCATACTTTTTCAAACATTTATAAAGACAATTCTTTATATTAACTTCCTGTTAATAGTCGATTCAAACTGTTACATATTTTTTTTTTTAATTATTGCATATTTTTGGATTTTTGTTAGCCCAGGCCAGAAAATGAATCAGATTGCTTTCACTTTTACAAAGTTTATTTCGAGGATAAAAAAACTATTACATATTAATGAATTTTTTTTATAGTTAAATGACTTTGCTGGCTACTTCATTTTGATGCATGAAATTGGTTGGGTTTTAGTTAAATGCGAATTATTAATGACTGTGATTTATTTTTGTTCTATGGATGTTACGTTTTAATTAATTTTTTTTAAACTTTAATATTATTAAACTTTTAATAAAATAAAAATGGTTTTTACATTATTTTGTAACTTACAGTATGTGAAAGTTTTAAAACTACTCCCTGAATATAATGAATTTAAACGGCTGTATTTGCAATATTAAATTTTTTTGGGAATATGAAAGCCACTACGTGTTCGGTTGTTTGCAAATTTGCTTTAAAAATTTAAAGGTGTATTAAAAAGGTATGGAAAATTAGTGAGAGACGATATATACTTTCAACAATCTTATATCGAACTTAAAATAAACTGGCACTATATCATGAATGGATAGATTCTTATATAGTGTAGGTGGGACGCCAGCTAGGATCACCAAATATTATAAAAATCGCTGGACCGTTATATAATGTATGCCTTGTAGCAATCTACGTACATAGTGGCATTTAAA
The DNA here is from genome assembly GCA_963682025.1 of Cordilura impudica. Classification (NCBI taxonomy): domain Eukaryota; kingdom Metazoa; phylum Arthropoda; class Insecta; order Diptera; family Scathophagidae; genus Cordilura; species Cordilura impudica. Next base: position 11,296 of record CAVMKG010000492.1, read on the forward strand.
TTTAATATAGTGTATGTATGGGGGCAGGATCGCCATATAGTGTATGAGGAGGCAGCATCGCCATATAGTGTTAGCTTGGCAGGATCGCCATATAGTGTAAGAGGGTGTACAAAAGGACACTAAGATTGGGTGAGAACCGGACCAATCTCAGGAGGAATTTTGTCAAGTGCTTTCCTCAAAGCAGTTCCCGCGTGCACGCTAGATGCACTTTTTTTATATAGCACGTAGGCAGATTATGCCAATGTTTGAACCCTTTGGCAGAATATGCCAGTGAAAAAAAAGAAAATCTCTGTTTAGTTTTAATTATAACCCTTTCAAATCAGAATTACAATTGATTATTTATTTTTAAAATGCTGGTATTTTATATCATTAAAACTTAATATTTTTACTTAATTTAAATAATAGTCTTCTCTTTTCTTTACATTCGCATATTACAAATTCATTGATTTTTGAACGTTGGGCTCAATAGCCAATCAGAAAACGTTTAATAATCAATTTAAATTTTTCCCCTCAAAATTTGAGTGACATTCCTATTTGTCATGGGTTATTGACACAATTTGAATTTTCACAAATTTGTCATTTTGCATTCCAGTGATATTTAATTACACAATAATTTATTGTTTTGTAATTCAACCCTTTACCCAAGGTTGGTGTACTTTGTGGTATGTGCTGAATGAAAAGAAAAGATATGCAAAAAAATAAATAAATGTAAACAAATAAATACAAATAAATATGTGCATGTGCATATAGTAAACAAAAATAAACAAAAAAATATAAACAAATAAAGATGAATAAATGAAATAAATAAAGATAAATGAAGATGTGTGTAACATCATCACACTTATGCCAATAAACGGTGCTTCACAATTGATATTCCTAGCTCATCTGGTGTTAAATTTTATACACTGGTCACTACTGCATTATACAATTCGGGCATCGTCAAAAGCAACTCTCGAAATAAAGTGTAAAATTCACCTTCAGCTTAGTTTCCTTTTAACATCTCTTTATTTCTTTCAAACGATGCACACAGTAATTCTTATTTCCTCCACGGTTTTCTTGTCTCTACCATATTCAGCGAATCATCATGGATGATATTCTGGGCTCACAATATGTACTGACTCCATAACAGCTTAACATAATTCTACTTGTAATAGATTTGTTTCCACGCCTAACATCCGATAATAAAAATCGCCACCACCAAATTGGACTATTCCCATCGATTTGTTAATAAGGCCCATAACTTTTTAATATAAGTTAAAATCCACAAAATGTTTAAAAAATTAGGACGATAACTTTTTATTTATAACTAGCTGTTTTTACCCGGTCTTGCCCGGGATCCAAAGGGCTTTGACTTGAAAAATGGTTCACTGTGCTTACCAGGCGCTGAGTACTAAGTTCCCGATGAACCATTGCTCAAAAAAATTAACTTACTCCCAAAAAATTTGTATTTGATTGGAGAATTTGTTCATGGTGAAAAAATTCCCTATGTTCACGTTTTTTTGGGAAACAAATTCGTGTTTTATTTCAATTTAAAATTTTGTGATTTTTTAATTTAGAACTTTTTTTTATAAGACGCTACGGCAAAAATACTTCAAAAATAAGCTGCGAACCGCCTTAAGTTTTTTTTTTGAATTTTATTTATTTTGTAAACATCAAATATAACAGAATCGTTTGCAAATTAAAGGAATCAGAACTTTTAAAAATTGAATTACTTTATTCAATAAGTGATAATCATTGAGCAGAGACGTCAAAGAAAACCGGAAAGTGAATGCGACGTTTAAAATTGTGCCAAAAGCTTGCTTTAAGCAACTGTTTATAGTATATGTATAGTAATTATTGCACATACGTAGATAACATTTATCTTAAGACTTTTCACTGAGCTGTGTCCCGCGAGCGAGTCATGTCCGCGTTCGCGCGTTTGGCAGCTACACCCGTGCTGCCGCGCAGTTGTCTTCAATTTATTTGAAGACAACTGAGCTGTGTAACATGGACGCGTCGCGTCCGTATCCGTCCGCCCCTTCCGCGCGTTTGGCAGCTACACACGTGCTGCCGCGCAGTTTTCGTCAACTTATTTTAAACGCCAAAATATATTTTTCAGACCATTTCAATATTTTAGCTGAGCTGTGTTAGCGAGCGCGCCGCGCGCCCCTTTCGCGTATCGAAATTATGCAATTGAAAAGAATACAGATTTTAAATACGTTTATTGGGAGCAGTATGGAGATTTTGTTCATTTCTTTTGGGGACCTTTATTTAAAAATTTGGGGAATTTGTTCATTTTTTGGGGAATTTGTTCATTGTGGGCTAAGGGCTGAGCGCATGCTTACCACTACAACTAAGCATGGATTATTTTGAGTGTATTATGTCTAAAAGTTACGAATTTTATTTAAATGGTGCGTGGTAAAGAAGAAGAAAGCATATATTTCAAAAATTCATAATTGCACTGTGTTCTTAATCGGACCGGTTTCTGGCATTTCAGCCTTCATCAGCGATTTATTGAACATTGTGATAATTGTTATGTTTTAATTGAATAGGTTGTTTCTATATGAAAATTTTTTCTACTTAGGGCGGCCGTGAGGTTTTGAACCGTGAACCTTCACATACACTCGTACTTTTAGTTATTCTAGAGCTTGGGATATACAGCAATTCTGGTTTTTCCTTCTGGTGCATATACGAAAAGCTTGTGCTGGCTCCCAACTCTGGAGCAGGCGACAAATAATTGTCTATGAGAAAAACAGGGAGATTCTAAGTTGAGACCTGCTACCGTAATTATGTTAGGAACAACTTTTTGTACCATTTCTTGCAATGAAAAACCAACTTACAAAAGTTTTCTGGTAGGGATATTACAGTCGTTTCAAGAGTTTCACATTCCCTGAAGTTAGCTTGTCTTATCCGTTGGGCCTGAAGACATTGTTGAGTCGTTTCCGGAGTTTCAGATTCCCTCGACTAAGCTTGTCTTAGCTGCTGGATTTCTAGACGCACTGGAGTAGATTCAGGCATTTCAGATTGTCTAACTCGTTGAGACTCGACACGAATTTGAGTCAAATCAGGTTGTCTAGAGTTCTGTTTTGTTTAAGCCTTTTTGCATTTGAGGTAGTACGGCCTTCATGCTATGCTTTCATGTGCAAGGCACAATTGCAATTAGTTATTTTTCCACCTTTACAACTCATTTATATAGTGAAAAAGATGAAATGGAAATAATTGTAATAGGTTGCTTTCCAATGTAGCCAAAAGGCAAGATGGAAATAAATGTAATATTTTGCATTGTATTTATAAAGGCGAGATATAAATATATATAATCGGAATAATCCTGCAGCGGTAGTCAACCTATGAAATAAATCTTCACTAATTTTGGGGTGTTGCAACTCATATAGTAAAAAAGATAAGACGGTAAAATTTGTAATAGGTTGATTTAAAATCTTCATTTCATAATGGTGTAAACTCAAGAGTAGTAAGTAAAGAGATTTATGTACAAAATTTTTGGGAAGTCCATTGAAAAATTAAAATATGTGAACAAACACTAAAAGCGTATATAGAAAATTAAAAAAGTGATCGTGGCCGCTAAAAGTATATGACAACCTTACCTGGGATTTGATAATAATGTGCAGTAAATTCAAGCGAAACCCATAAAAAATTAAAAAAGTGGTCGCAAAAGTAGGCGTGGCCGATAAGAAGCATATGGTGACATTCCCTGTGGTACAGAGACCGTGTGTACCCAATTTCAGAGGAAATCGTTAACAAATAAATATTTGTATAGCGAACAAATATACTAAAAAGCAGAAAATGAATTGTATATAAAAAGTTGGCGTTGAAGTGGGTGTGGTCAATAAGAAGCATATGGTGACCTTAGCTAGAGTACAGGGATCGTGTGAAAATGAATGAATTGTATATAAAAAGTGGGCGTAAAAGTAGGCGTGGCCGATAAGAGGTATATGGTGACCTTAGCTGGAGTACAGGGATCGTGTGTACCGAATTTCAGAGAAATCCGTGAACAAATTTAAATTTGTATAGTGAACAAACATGAATAAAATAGAAAAGGAATTTTACATAAAAAGTGGGCGTAAAAGTAGGCGTGGCCGGTAAAAAGTATATGGCGACCTTTCCTGGAGTATAGAGATCGTGTGTGCAAAATTTTAGGGAAATCCGTTGAAAAATAAAAATATGTAAATCGGTCAAACAAACAAACAAACAAATAAATAAACAAACAAACAAACAGAAAATGAATTTTATATATATAGATTATAAAGAATTATAACTAACTGACTAAGAATGGTTCTACACACGCAAACTAAATTTGACCAAAACATTGATGATAATTTATAATTTGCAGTATAGGTCGTTCTCATAGAGATCATTAGTATAGAGTTTAAGTCTGAACATGCACCTAATTTTACCAGCTTCCATTTTAATCGTTCTGTGGTTGACAGTAGCTCATATACCAAATTTCGTGCAAAAAAAAATTTATATTTGCGACCTGTAGTTTGATAACAAGGTTTACACGGACAGACAGACGGACGGACGGACATCGCTAAATCAAACTAAAAAACTGTGTCATAATAAACGGCGAGTCTAAGGCAAATCTTTTTTTGTAGTCTCAAACATCAGCGCAAATTTATTATACCCTCAGAGTGCTTTTTAAGGCCGATAGAAATTGAAATTGTAAAAAATAACACAAAAAGAAAATTTTAATAAAAAAAAAAATTTATTCCAAAGACCAATATCTATAATCTTAATAGGCTAGGCGATTTTTTGTTACCGATGTTTCCTTCTATCGTTTTATCCCAAATTAGCCCGAGTACTTCCCCCACTTAGTTATAGCTCAAATTTCCTGGAAATGCCGGCCTCTGATGTATATTCCATCATATATCTATGACCAGGGATGCTTTCCCAAAATTTATCAGGCGGTTCGTAGTGAATATATTTTCTAACATTTTTGTTTATTTTTTTTTTAATATTAATATTCCCATTGAAATATTATTATTTGGCAGAGTAGCCTTGAACATTAAACTATCAGAGAAAACAAATAATTTAACGTTCATATTCTAAAAAAAATTATTCGACGAGTTTTAGAAAACCACTTTTATTTTATTTATCAATTTCAAAAGACAAAAAATTATTTACATAAACTAAAATTTAACAAACCCAAAAATTATTAAATTTCGTATATTAATACGTACTAGCAGATTCCAGCGCTCGAAATTCGAGCGCAGTTTCTAGGCAGCTTTAATTTTCAACTTAGCCAATTCACAAGCCAACACTTTTATGGTTTATTATTATTGTGAATGAAAATAACAAACTCATTACCAAACACATTAACAAATTTAATAAAACACAAACATAGCGTATGTATAATTTTATGTATGTATGTATGTATTAGTAGAAAAGGAAAAATTTTAAAATCTGAAAATGTGCAAAACGGCTAAAAAGAAATACCTTTCAAATAATATATGTTTGGTGAAAATCGGTGCAAAACGGTAGAACAAAACATCGGTCACAAGAAATCGCCTAGCCTATTAATATTATAGATTAATAATATAAAGTGATTAAATCATTTAAAATATTTCCAAATTGCTTCTTGTTTTTCACTATGTTCTTAAGGTTTGGGTTTTTCACCCTAGTATCAGCTGCCGAGTTGTGGAAATATTATTTAGTATTTTTTGTTTTTTATTAGATTAGATCGTTTATATGTAGTATCATCTAAAACAAGTTGGAGACGGTGATTCAGACAGTGCCATATAATAACATTTGGAAAAATCTCTTTTATTCGTAACGCTGACTCCAGATTTACAACCGAGCATTGTGGTAGCACCATCAGAACAGAATCCTATTAAATTCAGTTTTAAATAATTAGTATCAAATACAACAGTAAGCAATACACTCCACAAACTTTGTAAAATACTTTCGTATTTTGTGCTTCAAGTTCCACAATATCTACGAATATTACTGGGATATTTCATTTTTTTCAATAATGGAACTAAACAATTCCTTTTTATTTCAATGGTGCGTGGTAGAGAAGAAGAAGGCATATATTTCAAAAATTCGGAACTATACTGTATTCTCCATCGGGCCGGTTTCTGGCATTTCAGCCTTCACAATGTTCAATAAATCGCTGATGAAGGCTGAAATGCCAGAAACTGGTCCGATTAAGAATACAATGTAGTTATGAATTTTTGAAATATAAGTTTTCTTCTGCTCTTCCACGCACAATTGAAACAAAATTAAAATTTGCATATTAATTACAGTATTAATTGCAATATGTCTGAAAAATGACTTCAAAATCTAATAATTCCTTTTTAGTTTTTTTCGAGATATGTTTTCTATATCTGAAAACGGATGGTTTCTTTTCGCTAGGCTGTAAACAGTGTTGAAGACTTTTATAGTAGAATTAATAAATTTCTCGTTCATATTATCGACACATGTTGTAAAAGTTTGCTTTTTAAGGTTTTTGGTATGTGTGCTAGTGATTCATTTTTTTCCTTAAAGATGCTTGTGGCACTACTTTGTTTTTCCCGATGGCGTAACTTTCCATTCTTTCCATTCATTAGATATTAAATTTGATTCCATTTTTCAGCAATAGTCACTTCCCAATTTCTGATTACAGACAAATGGGCCATCACATTTCATTTTAAACTCCTTCAACTCTTTCGCATTCCAACAACTTGGAAAATTGTTAGTGTCGTTTTGGGAACTCTAAATCTCTAATATATGTTTCTGTAAAGCTGATGAACCTGCTTCTATCGCTAGTAGGGACGACCTGCTTTCATCAGCTACTGATGTTTCTTCTCTTAATTTTTTAGAAAAATATGTAGTTATAGTGCGTTCACATCTAAGCAAAATCTAGTATATACGAGATTTCGAGCGAAATCTAGCTCATGTTTTACCAGATTTCCCATACAAAACAAAATCTAGCTCGTTACTAGATTTGTGCAAAATCTCACAAAATCTTGTCAAACTTGAGCACTACGAAATGATACTACTGTGTTTTTTTAATATCGTAGTAAAAAATTACAACGCAGTGACTGAAAAATTTACATTTAAAAACAAAAGCAAACAAGTTAAATAAAAAAAAAATAAAATATTAATCATTAACAAAAAAAATGACGAATCTATAATAAAAAAAAAATAATATTTAGTAATTGAAAAGTTATAACTTTTTATACTGACAATCAGCTAAATAATAATTGTGGAAAATGAATTTGCTTTTGTTGTACAAACAATAATTTTAACAAATGCTGATATTTTTCTATTTCAGTTTGTGCTTTTTTCGTTTTTGATGCATAATATAATTATAAAATCTGTTCCTATTTAGAATTTTCCATATTTCCATTTTCCTGTTTTTTTTTTTTTTTGTTAATTTTTGGTATTTCCAGTTTATATGTTTTATTTAAATCAGCTGTTTATTGTTGTGGAAACAAAATCTCACAAAATGTCAAAAAAGTTAGATGTAAACGGTATAGATTTTGAAATAGATTTTAACTAAAATCTACTAGATTTTCCTCATTGTAAACGCGCTATTAATGTATTTTGTCTCTTCATCTTGGAAAAATAAAATTCGGATGAAAAATAAATTTTGTAAGGTCAAACATGAGATTGGTTAATACTATGTTCTCACTGCAGCTAAAGCCGCATTTGACTCGCTTTATAGTGGATTTAATTAAAGCTTGTCAATTTTTGCGTATATAAATACTGTCAAAATAAAACCCTCGCTTTAGGTAAATCGAGAATAAATCCAACAGAAATCAGGGATGTATTGTGCAATTCGCCGCAAAATGAACAAATTTACAACGCTGCAGCAGAAAATTTGCATCATTTTACGACTGTGTATTTTTATTTACAACAAAACAAAACAAAAATTTATAAACAAAAGCAGCAAGTGAGTATAGCAAAGAATTTTTTAATTAAAAGATTATTTATTTGCCTTTTTATTATTTATTATTTTAACTTGTTATTCAATTTCAGCACGTCGAAAGTGAAGCAGTCTAGAAAAACGTGGTGTATTGGGGCGGAAAATTTGTTGCTGGATTTGTGGGAGGAAAAATTATCGCAGCTCCGCGGATGCCGCAGAAATATACATGTTTATGAGGAAATCGCCGCGGAGCTGGGAAAACACTTGTATTTCTTTTCAAAAAATGAAATACAAGTGAAGATAAAAAATCTCACAAATCGGTACAGGTAAATATTTTATAACACATATGTATGCAATTGCATCTTGATTGAAATTACTTTGTTTTTCAGAAAAGAGAAATTGGTGGTCGGGAGCTCTGGTGGGTCACCCTCGGAGTGGCCTCATTATTTGAGAATCCACCAAATCCTTGGTGGGTTCAAAATAAACAACACAGCCCAAATTATTGAGGAAAGTTTTTGTAAGTATGAAAATGTATTTTATTTCAATATACATATATAAATATTTTGGTTTATTTCAGGTGAAAATGTGTCAGCACCAACAACATCAGCAAAAACTGTATCATCTTTACCTCAATCCCCACTCTCGTCACCAGCTCCATCACCATCAGCAACAACAATTACAGTTCCATCGCCACTCTCATCACCAGCTCCATCAACATCAGCAGCAGCAGCTAAAAAAAACAATATTAACAAAGAAATATTGTCAAAAATTGATGAATTGGGTGGCCTAATGAAGGACCACATGAAGAGGTCGGAAGAGTACGATGAAAAATTCTATCAATTAGAGGTTGAAAAAAAAATGAATTAGTTAAATACTTTAAACAAAATGAAGAATTCATGTCAAAAGTGATGAACTTTCTTGAAAAAAAATAAAAATATATTATATTATGATCGAAAGATCATCACTTTTGACATAAATTCATATTTTTTTTTTCAACTTCTAATTGATAAAATTTTTTATCGTAGCCTTACATACATACATACATATTATGTATTTTACACAATATAGTTTTAAGTATTTTACTTTTTTGTTATTTTAATTTTTATGTTTAATAAAACTCAAATTGTGAATTGAAAAAACCAAAATTGTATTTGGCTTTGGTCAAGGGGATTATAAACTATAAACAATCATCAACAAGTAAGAAAGTTATAGTCGGTCTAGCCCGACTATACGATACCCTATACCATGGTTTAGATACCCTATCTCTTCGGTCCAACTAATTGGATATAGAAAAGAAGCATAAACCAAATTTGAGTGGCATTTTTATTAATTTTTTTCGCTGCAGATATGAAAAAGTTCATATCGGATACTATGTTTACTATGGGGACTAGGTCTAAAAATGGACCGATCCTGGCCATATTTGGTGAAGTCACTTATACTTTGAAAAAATATATACAAACCAAATTTGAGAAAAATCTGTGGAATATTTTTGTTTTTTGGTAGATTTAAGTGAAGATCGGGAAGCAGCTCTATATGGGACCTATGATTATGAATTGTCCAATTGGGATTATTTTTGGGCTACTGATTAATGGATGTAATAAACACATACAAACCCAATTTGACTGAGATCTATATGATAATTTGGAATTTATGTCGATTTCATAGGGGTCATTTGTATGGGGGCTAGGTCTGTACATGGACCGATTCTCACCAATTTCAACAGCGTTCATCCCATGGCCGATAAAAGCTTATATACCAAATTTCATCAAAATATATTCATATTTGCGATCTGTAGTTTGATTACAATCTTTACATGGACACACAGACGGACGGACGGACGGACGGACGGACGGACATTGTTAAAACGACTCAAAAAATGATTCTGAATCGATCGGTATAATTAAAGATGGGTCTAAGTCAAGTATTTTTGGTAGTTACAAACAGCAGCACAAAGTCATTATACCCAAACCACATAGTGGTATAGGGTATAAAAATAAATTACTTACACAAAAATGTAGCCAATGCGTTCCTTATTTCTGCTGCTTTAGGTTCGTTGAAAAAGATGGGATATGAGGTTTCTGGTTGAGGCCGCATGCTATCGACATTTCTTTGTACTTCTGACCACTTTCGGTTAATATGGTCGTTTTCCTCATTTTAAAAATTATGCAACACACAGCAAGTTTTTATTACGATGTTGACATTTTTTATATGGTTATCGATGCCTTTCCCAATGCGTCGAAAACGAGCTTTTAAATGTCCAAATGCATTTTCAACAACTCTTCTGCATTTTGACAGAGTATAATTAAAATTCCTTTCGTTTTCGCTTTGATTAATATAAAACGGGTAAGGTTTCATAAGATTTGGTGTTAATCGAAACGCAGAATCCCCAAGGATTAAAATAGGTATTTCGACATTCATAATGCTCCTACTCATGTCTTGCATTAACTCAGAATTAGTAAGACTACGTTTCAGTGATGATTGTTCGAACAATTGGGAGTCGTTACATTTACCCATTGCGCCAACATTAATATAAAGGAAGCGATATCTGAAATAATAATTTCATTAAATAAAAATAAATTATAAAATATGTACACTTAAACATACCTGTAATCCACCAATGCCAACAGAACAGTCGAGTACCACCCTTTATAGTTGTAGTAGTCCGAAGCATCCTCCTTATCAGGATGTATTTCAATATGACATCCATCTATAAGAATTTTGAAAATCGTTGTATTTTTGTTATACTTATGTATATACACTTACCAAGCGCACCCAAACATTGAGGAAATCCCAATGCCTCAAACCCATTTCTGCACTCCTCGATTTTTGATCTGGTAAGAGGGAAGTGATTTAAGTACAGCGGCTTCATAACGTCCCAGGCTTCTTGGCAGAATTCCAGCAAAACATTACATACGGTAGTCTTTCCAACCCCAAATAAATTGGCTATGCTTCTGTACTCGGCAGATGACCCCAATGCATACAACGCAATGGCAACACGCTTCTCAACAGGAATCGCTTGACGAAACTGTGTATTTTTCTTTTCCAAATTTTTCATGAGCGCAACTAATTTTCCAAAGCTTTTGCGGGACAAACGAAAATTATTTTTAAATGTCGCGTCGTCTTGCAGTTGGCAGTCGATTTCCCAAAACGATGCAGTACGTTCCTATAAACATATTTTAATTAAATAATTGATTTTTTAAAATCGTAATTTGACTCACCTTCACCCAACACAATTTTTCTTTATTTAAATTGTTATAATAAACCTTGTACAAAAGTTGAATAGTTTCCCACATCATAATAAGAATTTGTGTATCGGCTTTACGCCGATTAACTCGCGTCTTTTGCAATGTATCACAAATAAATTTGTCTTTGTTATGTTGCATTTTCTTCATAATGTCCATTATGGAAATGATTTTCATAATATAATTTAAATTTTGCATTTTATTTCACTTTTAACTTTTTTTTTCGCAAAATTTGTTTTCTCCAAAACAAAAACTATTAAAATGTAAGTAAACAATTCGTTCGAACAGCTGTGCAGCAACTGTCAAACTAAAGCTACAAATAGTAGTGAGAACGGTGGAGATTAAAAAGTAAAGCTAATGCGGATTTAGCTGCAGTGAGAACGTAGTATAATTGAACTTCCCTTGCGCAATTTTTTAAAAGTCGTCGGTTTTATTAGAAAAATAATTAACAAATGCATAAAACTGAATTAATCAAAAAACTAATAACTGACAAAAGAAATAGTTTAAACTTTTACTGATAACACAGTGCAGCACTAAAATCTTGAACCAATTGAGACCCCCAAAATCTGAAAGCTTATGATGGTAGAAGAAAAACCCGAGCTGGGTTCTGAATTATTAGCTAAGATTTTTTTTAAATTCATTTTTGAAGTTTTCGACTGGGGGTGGATTTTAGTACAATTTTCAGAAAACATGTACTAATTCTTAAGTCTATATCTCTTAAGTCTATATCTCTGTTTGAAATATTGCTTGTCTCTCTTCAGCAAATTTTTAGCTCTTAATCAGATCTAAAAATTTTACCTTGAGATAAAATCAAAATAATAACAGCATCTAACTCAAAACAACAAAACTGTCAAAAAATAGATTTTTATTGTTGATAATAGAAAATATAAGGACACTTCAAATAGTTTAAAATAGATACTTAGAAAAATTGATGATTTTGAACATAGGGAATGAAAAATAAGGAAACTTTAAAGCTTTTTAAATATATACTGAACTTTAGTCGTCGCTTTCGGAGCTAGTCTCATCATCTGAAAACATGTTTCCGACCGTTTCGCTAGCTTTATTTTCGTATGAAAATACTTTATGGCTAGACCAGCATACTTCCCCAAGCATCGCATCTGTTTTTTTTTTTCTTTGAACCGCTTTTCCATCGGGATGGTTACTTGGTGGAAGCGCTCACCTTGCCCATCAGATTCTGTTGGCAATTGTTTTTCGAGCTCTGCCAAGTAATTATTTAAAAAGTGAAGTTTTAATGTCATGGTCACACCGATTGCTTGGAATGACTTAAGCATATTTTTTACTGACACTTTCCATTCGTCGTCTCGATTTTTTCCTAAGCCTCTTTCTGCCTTAAGTACGTCCCAAGCAATTAAGTCGTTTCCGTGCAAAATCATATTGAAATCTTCACTTTTTAGACACTTTCGGATGTCTGGCCCATTCAGTACACCTGTTTTAAGCAAAAAAAAAAAATGCACGAAAAATAAATAAAAATTTTAAGAGATTAGTTAAGAAGTACATTACCGGCTTTAATTTTTTGATCACTGAGTCTTGGAAAAATTTTCCTAAGCAGTGAAATACGTTGTCCTTATTTTTCGTTACCATCTGTGTAAACTTCTTCGTTATGCCCAAGTTAATATGCAGCGGTGGCAACAACATGTCACTTATATTTTTTATTAACTAGTGGCTTTGCTGTTATGTCTCAAGTGGCACCTTTTACTCCCGACTTTCGTTTTTCCCAAGTGTGCGAGTAGTGACCGACTTTTGCTCGTGTGTCACAATGGCACAGAAAGCAATATTAATTTGACCATCCACCCTTTATGCCTTGCAAAATATTGAAAACTTTAAGGTCGCAACAGATTTTCCATAAATGATCTGCGTATAGATGGTCCCTTAGCAAAATTTCCATTGTTGCATAGCACTCCTTTAAGTCTGTGCTAAATGCTAAAAGCATTGAATGCTTCAGGTTCATTTTAAGCAGTAACACTGCTTTTAAGCTAGTGACTGAGCTATCGATGAACAGTCGCCAGTCTTCAGCGATATATTCTAATCACATTTCATTGGCCAATCCTTTTATGTTGTTGCAGTAGGTGTAAGAGTTTTCGTTGTTAACGCTGTAAAACTCGGTGTTTACTCGGTGCATATGTCGCTGCGACATGTCTTAAAGGGCCCCAAAATTTTCATTATTTATTTCTATTTTGTACCTATTTTATTTAAAAAAGCATAGCATTTTTAATATCGATAAACATTAAGTGATTTATTGGTCCTTTATTGAATTTTTTATGATTTTGTGGGGCTATAACTATGTGAAGGAGTTATCAAATTAAATCGGCTTGTTAAGAAGAGTTGTTTGTTTTACTTCTGGCTATCTTTTTGTCATATATTGTCTGGTCGATTTCGTAGCAATTTCTGAAATAAGTGTGAAAAACCTAAGAAAAATATGACGAAATTATACGTTTTTGACAGTTTTGCTGTTTTGAGTAAGATGTTGTTGTTTTTTTTTTTTTAGATTATCTCAAGGCAAAATTTTTAGATCTAATTAAGAGGTAAAAATTTGCTGAAGAGAGAAAAGCAATATTTTGAATAGTTCACGAGATATAGACTTAAGAATAAGTGCATGTTTTTTGAAAAATGTACTAAAATCCTCCTCCCAGTCGAAAACTTCAAAAATGAATTTAAAAAAACCTTTGCTAATAATTCAAAACCCAGCTAGGGTTTTTATTCTACTATCATAAGCTTTCATATTTTGAAGTTGAAAAATGTGCTACTGTGTAATCAAAATTGACTGTGTTTGACAAAACAAATGATTTAGAACCAAAATAAATTAGTGGGATTTTCTTTTTGCAATTTACTACGAAAAAATTACAATCGCAATGAAAACTAGATAAAATTTTATAATTGCATATAAAAATTTGCAGCAAATATATTTCGAAAGTAATTTTTTTTTTCTTATTAACATCCTGCGAACCTTAGGAAAGCATCACTGTCTATAACTGCTAAAACATTGCTGATCAAAAGTAAATTACCTATGTGTTAGGAATAGGCTAATCATTGCTTGCAGATTTCTTCATTAAAGTAAATTGCTTAAATTAGCACTACTATAATAATATATAATGATATTGCTTATTTAAGCTATAGAAAACAGATATAATTGCTTTGTAATTGTTCAAAATATTATATTACTCGTATATTATATAATATAATGTGCAAATCAATGGACTAAGCGTGACACAGTCATTATGATTAACGCAATATTGTTTTTGTCTTCTGGCATTATCTACGAGATGTAATGTACATATATAATATCTTCAAGTACATCATAATACATAAGCAATAAATACAAATACAACTAAAGTTTAATTTATCACTTAAATTTATAAGTAAATCTTTTGCAATGATCATGCTTAACACAACTCAATAATGCTGATTGGTATTACAGTGCATAAACTATTCACAAACAAGTAATAAAATTATTATACGATGCCCTATACAATGCATTTAGAGAGGAGTTCTCAGGTCCAATTAATTGGATAAAGAAAATAAGCGTAAACCAAATTTGAGCGGTATTGTTATTAATTTTTTGCCAACAGATATGAAAAAGTTCATATTGGATGCTATGTTTATATGGGGACTAGATCAAAAAATGGAGCGATCGTGACCATATTTGAAAAACCAAACCAAATATGAAAATTATCTGTGCAATAATTTTGCTTTTTGATAGATTTAAATTAAGATCATGAAGCAGCTTTATATGGCGGCTATGACTAAGAAATCTCATACAGTGGACTACTACTGATTATTGGGTGTTATAAATACACACAAACCAAATTTGACCAAGATCTATATATTTTTGTCTTATGGCAACTTTAGTCGATTTCATAGTGGTCATTTGTAGGGGTACTAGGTCTGAACATGGACCGAATTTCAATAGCGTTCATCAAAACATATTCACAGTTGCGACCATTAGTTCGATTACAAGGTTTACATGGACACACAGACGGACGGACGGACGGACATCGCTAAATCGACTTAGAAAGTGATTCTGAGAAAGTGATTCTGAGTCGACTGGTATAATAAAAGATGTGTCCGGGTCAAATATTTTTGGTTGTTACAAACATCAGCACAAAGTCATTAACCCTGACCACATAGTGGTGTAGGGTATAAAAATTGCGAACAAATATTTATAGAAAAGAAATAAATAAAATCGAAAAGCCTTCATTTGCAGCTTCCGTTTTGATGGAAGTAATTATTGGTTGTAAGTTTTTTTTCTTTTTACAAATATTCATCAATTATGAATTAGATAATTTTTAAATAGTTTGCCTTATATAAGTGAAGAAATAAACAACAACTGAAAGCCATAACCTTATGATGAAAGTGAAAGTTCATCTTTCGTTGTTTTGTTAGCGATGCCAATTCACAAGTGTGAGTTTCAGTATGATTCGGGATGAGAGTGTGTGTCTGTGCTTTGATTAGGGTGCCATTAAAACTGTTTGAAAATTAACAGCTAAGAAACAAATATTATAATTTTTTTCAAATTCCAAAGAGATCATATAGGATGACAAAATGAATGTTGTAAAAAAAAAGCAAGAAGAGAATTTTACTGCGTTAGTTTCAGAATACACCTAACAGTTAAACAACATATATGAGACTAGATCTGAACATGCAATAAGTTTCACACAATTTCAAGTTCAGTGGATTTCATCAGCCGACTAAAGCTAATTGTTACAATTTTAATCCAAATACTATAACAAAGGAACTTCTATTTTAAATTAACGAAGAAAAAAAGCTTTTTGTAATTTGAAAAAATTTGTCATTACTAAAATAAAAAATATTAAATTTTGAACCTCCTCTTCTAAATATTACGGTACAAAAGGTGATAAACTCACTTAATTGCTTTTATCCTCAAAACTTTTTAGCCCATTATTCTGATTTTGATCTTATATAAAGGCATTGAGACATCATCATATAACATACACTTGCTAAAATTTTAAGTATTAATAAAAAACTAGCAAATTCCAGAAAATTTTAATTTTTAATTAAATAAAGACCCTAAAGGTATGCTAATCAATTATAGCCAATTCACAAATTAACAGAAAAACAAACTCACTTTTATCACAAACACATTAACAAATTTAATAAACGCACACATAGCATTGTATAATTTTATGTATGTGTTAGTAGCAACTTTAAATGCAATTTACTCAAAATAAAGGAAAAAATTAAAAAATCTGTAAATCTGCAAAACAGCTAAAAAGAAATACCTTTCAAATAATATACGCTTAGTCAAAATCGGGATAAAATGGTAGAACAAAACATCAGTCACAAAAAATCGCCTAGTCTATTAATATTATAGATTTAATAAAATATTTTTAATTAAAGACTGTTTACCAATCCCGCAAATTATGCAACTATGTACAGGTGTTTTCATCGATTTGTGATTTTGTGCAATTAATTATTTTCTTTTGGAAACCATATTTGGAAATGAGTCTAAAAATCCAAGAAATCGGTGCTCAAATAACACGGTCGGACGGACAGATCGGCAGATAGGCGGAAGGTCGGACAGTCATCGCTAACTCGACTCAGAAACTGGTTGCTACAAACATAGGCATTTCAGCTTATTGATTTTTCTTATTTTCTTCGTAGTATGACTGCTTTAATTTTAGGTTTAAGGATACTTTTTCTTTTGTATAATGTCAAAATATTATAGTAGAAAAAATTTATTTTGAAATTTTCTTCCCTAAATTTTTTTATATTTTCGATCATCCAGTTCGCGTTGAGTCGGCAAGTTTATCAATGTGTTTTTACTCTATAGGAATAATAATCGTAGTATAAATATACCTGCTACCCGTCAGTTTGTGTATTCATAATCAAGCCGACAATAGACGAATAAGGATGAACTCTGATCAGAATGTGTGTTATTATCTTGAGCCAAATCTATCGGTTTATTCAAAAGTTATGAAAAAAAATTGAGCTCAGGTCAAGATTCTTAAACCAAAAAACACAGTCAGATATGGTTAGACTACAACCCATATCTGATATATATAATAATATTGATTCTTAGAAATAATCATGTGAGTCAGATCACAGGGGAGATGTGTAAACATCAAATAATTAAAAATTTTTTTATGGCACTTGTATATTTTTCATTTTTTATTCTTAATTTTTTATTTTTAATTTTTTTATATTTTATTTTTATTTTTATTTCTAATTTTTCATTTTTTTCATGTTTTATTTTTTATATTTAATTTTTCGATTTTCATCGTTTTTTTTCGATTTTCATTTTAAATTTTTTATTTTTCGTTTTTCATTTCTCATTTTTCATATTTCATTTTTAATTTTTTATATTTCATTTTTATTTTTAATTTTTAATTTTTAATTTTTAATTTTTAATTTTTAATTTTTAATTTTTAATTTTTAATTTTTAATTTTTAATTTTTAATTTTTAATTTTTAATTTTTAATTTTTAATTTTTAATTTTTAATTTTTAATTTTTAATTTTTAATTTTTAATTTTTAATTTTTAATTTTTAATTTTTAATTTTTAATTTTTAATTTTTAATTTTTAATTTTTAATTTTTAATTTTTAATTTTTAATTTTTAATTTTTAATTTTTAATTTTTAATTTTTAATTTTCAATTTTTAATTTTTAATTTTTAATTTTTAATTTTTAATTTTTAATTTTTAATTTTTAATTTTTAATTTTTAATTTTTAATTTTTAATTTTTAATTTGTAATTTTTAATTTTTAATTTTTAATTTATAATTTTTTATTTTTAATTTTAATTTTTAATTTCAAATTTTTAATTTTTAATGTTTAATTTTTAATTTTTAGTTTTTTATTTTTAATTTTTAATTTTTAATTTTTAATTTTTAATTTTTAATTTTTAATTTTTAATTTTTAATTTTTAATTTTTAATTTTTAATTTTTAATTTTTAATTTTTAATTTTTAATTTTTAATTTTTAATTTTTAATTTTTAATTTTTAATTTTTAATTTTTAATTTTTAATTTTTAATTTTTAATTTTTAATTTTTAATTTTTAATTTTTAATTTTTAATTTTTAATTTTTAATTTTTAATTTTTAATTTTTAATTTTTAATTTTTAATTTTTAATTTTTAATTTTTAATTTTTAATTTTTAATTTTTAATTTTTAATTTTTAATTTTTAATTTTTAATTTTTAATTTTTAATTTTTAATTTTTAATTTTTAATTTTTAATTTTTAATTTTTAATTTTTAATTTTTAATTTTTAATTTTTAATTTTTAATTTTTAATTTTTAATTTTTAATTTTTAATTTTTAATTTTTAATTTTTAATTTTTAATTTTTAATTTTTAATTTTTAATTTTTAATTTTTAATTTTTAATTTTTAATTTTTAATTTTTAATTTTTAATTTTTAATTTTTAATTTTTAATTTTTAATTTTAATTTTTAATTTTTAATTTTTAATTTTTAATTTTTAATTTTTAATTTTTAATTTTTAATTTTTAATTTTTAATTTTTAATTTTTAATTTTTAATTTTTAATTTTTAATTTTTAATTTTTAATTTTTAATTTTTAATTTTTAATTTTTAATTTTTAATTTTTAATTTTTAATTTTTAATTTTTAATTTTTAATTTTTAATTT
>CAVMKG010000493.1:2500-11756 GCA_963682025.1 Cordilura impudica
TAAAAATTAAAAATTAAAAATTAAAAATTAAAAATTAAAAATTAAAAATTAAAAATTAAAAATTAAAAATTAAAAATTAAAAATAAAAAATTAAAAATTAAAAATTAAAAATTAATAATTAAAAATTAAAAATTAATAATTAAAAATTAAAAATTAAAAATTAAAAATTAAAAATTAAATTTTAAAAATTAAAAATTAAAAATTAAAAATTAAAAATTAAAAATAAAAAATTAAAAATTAAAAATTAAAAATTAAAAATTAAAAATTAAAAATTAAAAATTAAAAATTAAAAATTAAAAATTAAAAAATAAAAATTAAAAATTAAAAATTAAAAATTAAAAATTAAAAATTAAAAATTAAAAATTAAAAATTAAAAATTAAAAATTAAAAATTAAAAATTAAAAATTAAAAATTAAAAATTAAAAATTTAAAATTAAAAATTAAAAATTAAAAATTAAAAATTAAAAATTAAAATTAAAAATTAAAAATTAAAAATAAAAAATTAAAAACTAAAAATTAAAAATTAAAAATTAAAAATTAAAAATTAAAAATTAAAAATTAAAAATTAAAAATTAAAAATTAAAAATTAAAAATTAAAAACTAAAAACTATAAATTAAAAATTAAAAATTAAAAATAAAAAATTAAAAATTAAAAATTAAAAATTAAAAATTAAAAATTAAAAATTAAAAATTAAAAATTAAAAATTTAAAATTAAAAATTAAAAATTAAAAATTAAAAATTAAAAATTAAAAATTAAAAATTAAAAATTAAAAATTAAAAATTAAAAATTAAAAATTAAAAATTAAAAATTAAAAATTAAAAATTAAATATTAAAAATTTAAAATTAAAAATTATAAATTAAAAATTAAAAATTAAAAATTAAAAATTAAAAATTAAAAATTAAAAATTAAAAATTAATAATTAAAAATTAAAAATTAAAAATTAAAAATTAAAAATTAAAAATTAAAAATTAAAAATTAAAAATTAAAAATTAAAAATTAAAAATTAAAAATTAAAAATTAAAAATTAAAAATTAAAAATTAAAAATTAAAAATTAAAAATTAAAAATTAAAAATTAAAAACTAAAAACTAAAAATTAAAAATTAAAAATTAAAAATTAAAAATTAAAAATTAAAAATTAAAAATTAAAAATTAAAAATTAAAAATTAAAAATTAAAAATTAAAAATTAAAAATTAAAAATTAAAAATTAAAAATTAAAAATTAAAAATTAAAAATTACAAATTAAAAATTAAAAATTAAAATTTAAAAATTAAAAATTAAATATTAAAAATTATATATTAAAAATTAAAAATTAAAAATTAAAAATTAAAAATTAATAATTAAAAATTAAAAATTAAAAATTAAAAATCAAAAATTAAATATTAAAAATTAAAAATTAAAATTAAAAATTAAAAATTACAGATTATAATAAAAATTGAACAATAAAAATTAAAAAATAAAAATTAAAAATTAAAAATTAAAAATTAAAAATTAAAAATTAAAAATAAAAAATTAAAAATTAAAAATTAAATATTAAAAATTAAAAATTAGAAATTAAAAATTAAAAATTAAAAATTAAGAATTAAAAATTAAAAATTAAAAATTAAAAATATAAAATAAAAAATTAAAAATTAAAATTAAAAAATAAAGAATAATAAAAATTAAAAATTAAAATTAAAAATTAAAAATTAAAACTTAAAAATTAAAAATTAAAAATTAAAATCTAAAAATTAAAAATTAAAAATTAAAAATTAAAAATTAAAAATCAAAAATTAAAAATTAAAAATTAAAATTAAAAATTAAAAATTACAAATTAAAAATTAAAAATTAAAAATTAAAAATTAAAAATTAAAAATTAAAAATTAAAAATTAAAAATTAAAAATTAAAAATTAAAAATTAAAAATTAAAAATTAAAAAATAAAAATTTAAAATTAAAAATTAAAAATTAAAAATTAAAAATTAAAAATTAAAAATTAAAAATTAAAAATTAAAAATTAAAAATTAAAAATTAATAATTAAAGATAAAAAATTAAAGATTAAAAATTTAAAATTAAAAATTAAAATTAAAAATTAAAATTTAAAAATTAAAAATTAGAAATTAAAAATTAAAAATTAAAAATTAAAAATTTAAAATTAAAAATTAAAAATTAAAAATTAAAAATTAAAAATTAAAAATTAAAAATTAAAAATTAAAAATTAAAAATTAAAAATTAAAAATTAAAAATTATATATTAAAAATTAAAAATTAAAAATTAAGAATTAAAAATTAAAAATTAAAAATTAAAATTAAAAATTAAAAATTAAAAATTAAAAATTAAAAATTTAAAATTAAAAATTAAAAATTAAAAATTAAAAATTAGAAATTAAAAATTAAAAATTTAAAATTAAAAATTAAAAATTAAAAACTAAAAATTAAAAACTAAAAATTAAAAATTAAAATTTAAAAATTAAAAATTAAAAATTAAAAATTAAATATTAAAATTAAAAATTAAAAAATAAAAATTAAAAATTAAAAATTACAAATTAAAAATTTAAAATTAAAAATTAAAAATTAAAAACTAAAAATTAAAAATTAAAAATTAAAAATTAAAAATTAAAAATTAAAAATTAAAAATTAAAAATTAAAAATTAAAAATTAAAAATTAAAAATTAAAAATTAAAAATTAAAAATTAAAAATTAAAAATTAAAAATTAAAAATTAAAAATTAAAAATTAAAAATTAAAAATTAAAAATTAAAAATAAAAAATTAAAAATTAAAAATTAATAATTAAAAATTAAAAATTAATAATTAAAAATTAAAAATTAAAAATTAAAAATTAAAAATTAAAAATTAAAAATTAAATTTTAAAAATTAAAAATTAAAAATTCAAAATTAGAAATTAAAAATTAAAAATTAAAAATAAAAAATTAAAAATTAAAAATTAAAAATTAAAAATTAAAAATTAAAAATTAAAAATTAAAAATTAAAAATTAAAAATTAAAAATTAAAAATTAAAAATTAAAAATTAAAAATTAAAAATTAAAAATTAAAAATTAAAAATAAAAAATTAAAAATTAAAAATTAAAAATTAAAAATTAAAAATTAAAAATTAAAAATTAAAAATTAAAAATTAAAAATTAAAAATTAAAAATTAAAAATTAAAAACTAAAAACTAAAAATTAAAAATTAAAAATTAAAAATTAAAAATTAAAAATTAAAAATTAAAAATTAAAAATTAAAAATTAAAAATTTAAAATTAAAAATTAAAAATTAAAAATTAAAAATTAAAAATTAAAAATTAAAAATTAAAAATTAAAAATTAAAAATTAAAAATTAAAAATTAAAAATTAAAAATTAAAAATTAAAAATTAAAAATTAAAAATTAAAAATTAAAAATTAAAAATTAAAAATTAAAAATTAAAAATTAAAAATTAAAAATTAAAAATTAAATATTAAAAATTAAAAATTAAAAATTATAAATTAAAAATTAAAAATTAAAAATTAAAAATTAAAAATTAATAATTAAAAATTAAAAATTAAAAATTAAAAATTAAAAATTAAAAATTAAAAATTAAAAATTAAAAATTAAAAATTAAAAATTAAAAATTAAAAATTAAAAATTAAAAATTAAAAATTAAAAATTAAAAATTAAAAATTAAAAATTAAAAATTAAAAATTAAAAATTAAAAATTAAAAATTAAAAATTAAAAATTAAAAATTAAAAATTAAAAACTAAAAACTAAAAATTAAAAATTAAAAATTAAAAATTAAAAATTAAAAATTAAAAATTAAAAATTAAAAATTAAAAATTAAAAATTAAAAATTAAAAATTAAAAATTAAAAATTAAAAATTAAAAATTAAAAATTAAAAATTAAAAATTAAAAATTAAAAATTACAAATTAAAAATTAAAAATTAAAAATTAAAATTTAAAAATTAAAAATTAAATATTAAAAATTATAAATTAAAAATTAAAAATTAAAAATTAATAATTAAAAATTAAAAATTAAAAATTAAAAATTAAAAATCAAAAATTAAAAATTAAAAATTAAAATTAAAAATTAAAAATTACAGATTATAATAAAAATTGAACATTAAAAATTAAAAATTAAAAATTAAAAATTAAAAATTAAAAATTAAAAATTAAAAATTAAAAATTAAAAATTAAAAATTAAAAATTAAAAATTAAAAATAAAAAATTAAAAATTAAAAATTAAATATTAAAAATTAAAAATTAGAAATTAAAAATTAAAAATTAAAAATTAAAAATTAAGAATTAAAAATTAAAAATTAAAAATTAAAAATATAAAATAAAAAATTAAAAATTAAAATTAAAAAATAAAGAATAAAAAATTAAAAATTAAAATTAAAAAATAAAGAATAATAAAAATTAAAAATTAAAATTAAAATTAAAAATTAAAAATTAAAACTTAAAAATTAAAAATTAAAATCTAAAAATTAAAAATTAAAAATTAAAAATTAAAAATTAAAAATTAAAAATCAAAAATTAAAAATTAAAAATTAAAATTAAAAATTAAAAATTACAAATTAAAAATTAAAAATTAAAAATTAAAAATTAAAAATTAAAAATTAAAAATTAAAAATTAAAAATTAAAAATTAAAATTAAAAATTAAAAATTAAAAATTAAAAATTAAAAATTAAAAATTAAAAATTAAAAATTAAAAAATAAAAATTTAAAATTAAAAATTAAAAATTAAAAATTAAAAATTAAAAATTAAAAATTAAAAATTAAAAATTAAAAATTAAAAATTAAAAATTAATAATTAAAGATAAAAAATTAAAGATTAAAAATTAAAAATTAAAAATTAAAATTAAAATTAAAAATTAAAATTTAAAAATTAAAAATTAAAAATTAAAAGTTAAAAATTAAAAATTAAAAATTAAAAATTAAAAATTAAAAATTATAAATTAAAAATTAAAAATTAAAAATTAAAAATTAAAAATTAAAAATTAAAAATTAAAAATTAAAAATTAATAATTAAAGATAAAAAATTAAAGATTAAAAATTTAAAATTAAAAATTAAAATTAAAAATTAAAATTTAAAAATTAAAAATTAGAAATTAAAAATTAAAAATTAAAAATTTAAAATTAAAAATTAAAAATTAAAAATTAAAAATTAAAAATTAAAAATTAAAAATTGAAAATTAAAAATTAAAAACTAAAAATTAAAAATTAAAAATTAAAAATTAAAAATTAAAAATTAAAATTAAAAATTAAAAATTAAAAATTAAAAATTAAAAATTAAAAATTAAAAATTAAAAATTAAAAATTAAAAATTAAAAATTAAAAATTAAAATTAAAAATTAAAAATTAAAAATTAAAAATTAAAAATTAAAAATTAAAAATTAAAAATTAAAAATTAAAAATTAAAAATTAAAAATTAAAAATTAAAAATTAAAAATTAAAAATTAAAAATTAAAAATTAAAAATTAAAAATTAAAAATTAAAAAATTAAAAATTAAAAATTAAAAATTAAAAATTAAAAATTAAAAATTAAAAATTAAAAATTAAAAATTAAAAATTAAAAATTAAAAATTAAAAATTAAAAATTAAAAATTAAAAATTAAAAATTAAAAATTAAAAATTAAAAATTAAAAATTAAAAATTAAAATTAAAAATTAAAAATTAAAAATTAAAAATTAAAAATTAAAAATTAAAAATTAAAAATTAAAAATTAAAAATTAAAAATTAAAAATTAAAAATTAAAATTAAAATTTAAAAATTAAAAATTAAAAATTAAAAATTAAAATTAAAATTAAAAATTAAAAATTAAAAATTAAAAATTAAAAATTAAAAATTAAAAATTAAAAATTAAAAATTAAAAATTAAAAATTAAAAATAAAAAATTAAAAATTAAAAATTAAAAATTAAAAATTAAAAATTAAAAATTAAAAATTAAAAATTAAAAATTAAAAATTAAAAATTAAAAATTAAAAATTAAAAATTAAAAATTAAAAATTAAAAATTAAAAATTAAAAATTAAAAATTAAAAATTAAAAATTAAAAATTAAAAATTAAAAATTAAAAATTAAAAATTAAAATTAAAAATTAAAAATTAAAAATTAAAAATTAAATAATAAAAATTAAAAATTAAAAAATAAAAATTAAAAATTAAAAATTAAAAATTTAAAATTAAAAATTAAAAATTTAAAATTAAAAAATAAAAATTAAAAATTAAAAATTAAAAATTAAAAATTAAAAATTAAAAATTAAAAATTAAAAATTAAACATTAAAAATTAAAAATTAAAAATTAAAAATTAAAAATTAAAAATTAAAAATTAAAAATTAAAAATTAAAAATTAAAAATTATATATTAAAAATTAAAAATTAAAAATTAAGAATTAAAAATTAAAAATTAAAATTAAAAATTAAAAATTAAAAATTAAAAATTAAAAATTAAAATTAAAAATTAAAAATTAAAAATTAAAATTAAAAATTAAAAATTAAAAATTAAAAATTAAAAATTAAAAATTAAAAATTAAAAATTAAAAATTAAAAATTAAAAATTAAAAATTAAAAATTAAAAATTAAAAATTAAAAATTAAAAATTAATTAAAAATTAAAAATTAAAAATTAAAAATTAAAAATTAAAAATTAAAAATAAAAAATTAAAAATTAAAAATTAAAAATTAAAAATTAAAAATTAAAAATTAAAAATTAAAAATTAAAAATTAAAAATTAAAAATTAAAAATTATAAACTAAAAACTAAAAATTAAAAATTAAAAATTAAAAATTAAAAATTAAAAATTAAAAATTAAAAATTAAAAATTAAAAATTAAAAATTAAAAATTAAAAATTAAAAATTAAAAATTAAAAATTAAAAATTAAAAATTAAAAATTAAAAATTAAAAATTAAAAATTAAAAATTAAAAATTAAAAATTAAAAATTAAAAATTAAAAATTAAAAATTAAAAATTAAAAATTAAAAATTAAAAATTAAAAATTAAAAATTAAAAATTAAAAATTAAAAATTAAAAATTAAAAATTAAAAATTAAAAATTAAAAATTAAAAATTAAAAATTAAAAATTAAAAATTAAAAATTAAAAATTAAAAATTAAAAATTAAAAATTAAAAATTAAAAATTAAAAATTAAAAATTAAAAATTAAAAATTAAAAATTAAAAATTAAAAATTAAAAATTAAAAATTAAAAATTAAAAATTAAAAATTAAAAATTAAAAATTAAAAATTAAAAATTAAAAATTAAAAATTAAAAATTAAAAATTAAAAATTAAAAATTAAAAATTAAAAATTAAAATTAAAAATTAAAAATTAAAAATTAAAAATTAAAAACTAAAAACTAAAAATTAAAAATTAAAAATTAAAAATTAAAAATTAAAAATTAAAAATTAAAAATTAAAAATTAAAAATTAAAAATTAAAAATTAAAAATTAAAAATTAAAAATTAAAAATTAAAAATTAAAAATTAAAAATTAAAAATTAAAAATTAAAAATTAAAAATTAAAAATTAAAAATTAAAAATTAAAAATTACAAATTAAAAATTAAAAATTAAAATTTAAAAATTAAAAATTAAATATTAAAAATTATAAATTAAAAATTAAAAATTAAAAATTAAAAATTAAAAATTAATAATTAAAAATTAAAAATTAAAAATTAAAAATCAAAAATTAAAAATTAAAATTAAAAATTAAAAATTACAGATTATAATAAAAATTGAACATTAAAAATTAAAAATTAAAAATTAAAAATTAAAAATAAAAAATTAAAAATTAAAAATTAAATATTAAAAATTAAAAATTAGAAATTAAAAATTAAAAATTAAAAATTAAAAATTAAAAATTAAAAATTAAAAATTAAAAATATAAAATAAAAAATTAAAAATTAAAAAATAAAGAATAATAAAAATTAAAAATTAAAATTAAAATTAAAAATTAAAAATTAAAACTTAAAAATTAAAAATTAAAATCTAAAAATTAAAAATTAAAAATTAAAAATTAAAAATTAAAAATTAAAAATTAAAATCAAAAATTAAAAAATTAAAATTAAAATTAAAAATTAAAAATTAAAAATTAAAAATTAAAATTAAAAATTAAAAATTAAAAATTAAAAATTAAAAATTAAAAATTAAAAATTAAAAATTAAAAATTAAAAATTAAAAATTTAAAATTAAAAATTAAAAATTAAAAATTAAAAATTAAAAATTAAAAATTAAAATTAAAAATTAAAAATTAAAAATTAATAATTAAAATTAAAAATTAAAAATTAAAAATTAAAAATTAAAAATTAAAAATTAAAAATTAAAAATTAAAAATTAAAAATTAAAAATTAAAAAATTAAAAATTAAAAATTAAAAATTAAAAATTAAAAATTAAAAATTAAAAATTAAAAATTAAAAATTAAAAACTAAAAACTAAAAATTAAAAATTAAAAATTAAAAATTAAAAATTAAAAATTAAAAATTAAAAATTAAAAATTAAAAATTAAAAATTAAAAATTAAAAATTAAAAATTAAAAATTAAAAATTAAAAATTAAAAATTAAAAATTAAAAATTAAAAATTAAAAATTAAAAATTACAAAATTAAAAATTAAAAATTAAAAATTAAAATTAAAAATTAAAAATTAAAATTAAAAATTAAAAATTAAAAATTAAAAATTAAAAATTAAAAATTAAAAATTAAAAATTAAAAATTAAAAATTAAAAATTAAAAAATTAAAAATTAAAAATTAAAAATTAAAAATTAAAAATTAAAAATTAAAAATCAAAAATTAAAAATTAAAATTAAAAATTAAAAATTAAAGATTATAATAAAAATTGAACATTTAAAAATTAAAAATTAAAAATTAAAATTAAAAATTAAAAAATTAAAAATTAAAAATTAAAAATAAAAAATTAAAAATTAAAAATTAAATATTAAAATTAAAAATAAAAAATTAAAAATTAAAAATTAAATATTAAAAATTAAAAATTAGAAATTAAAAATTAAAAATTAAAAATTAAAAATTAAGAATTAAAAATTAAAAATTAAAAATTAAAAATATAAAATAAAAAATTAAAAATTAAAATTAAAAAATAAAGAATAATAAAAATTAAAAATTAAAATTAAAAATTAAAATTAAAAATTAAAAATTAAAACTTAAAAATTAAAAATTAAAATCTAAAAATTAAAAATTAAAAATTAAAAATTAAAAATTAAAAATTAAAAATCAAAAATTAAAAATTAAAAATTAAAATTAAAAATTAAAAATTACAAATTAAAAATTAAAAATTAAAAATTAAAAAATTAAA
>CAVMKG010000494.1:5000-7500 GCA_963682025.1 Cordilura impudica
ATTATTATATTATATTATATTATATTATATTATATTATATTATATTATATTATATTATATTATATTATATTATATTATATTATATTATATTATATTATATTATATTATATTATATTATATTATATTATATTATATTATATTATATTATATTATATTATATTATATTATATTATATTATATTATATTATATTATATTATATTATATTATATTATATTATATTATATTATATTATATTATATTATATTATATTATATTATATTATATTATATTATATTATATTATATTATATTATATTATATTATATTATATTATATTATATTATATTATATTATATTATATTATATTATATTATATTATATTATATTATATTATATTATATTATATTATATTATATTATATTATATTATATTATATTATATTATATTATATTATATTATATTATATTATATTATATTATATTATATTATATTATATTATATTATATTATATTATATTATATTATATTATATTATATTATATTATATTATATTATATTATATTATATTATATTATATTATATTATATTATATTATATTATATTATATTATATTATATTATATTATATTATATTATATTATATTATATTATATTATATTATATTATATTATATTATATTATATTATATTATATTATATTATATTATATTATATTATATTATATTATATTATATTATATTATATTATATTATATTATATTATATTATATTATATTATATTATATTATATTATATTATATTATATTATATTATATTATATTATATTATATTATATTATATTATATTATATTATATTATATTATATTATAACGGGTGATTTTTTAAGAGCTTGATAACTTTTTTTTAAAAAAAAACGCATAAAATTTGCAAAATCTCATCGGTTCTTTATTTGAAACGTTAGATTGGTCCATGACATTTACTTTTTGAAGATAATTTCATTTAAATGTTGACCGCGGCTGCGTCTTAGGTGGTCCATTCGGAAAGTCCAATTTTGGGCAACTTTTTCGAGCATTTCGGCCGGAATAGCCCGAATTTCTTCGGAAATGTTGTCTTCCAAAGCTGGAATAGTTGCTGGCTTATTTCTGTAGACTTTAGACTTGACGTAGCCCCACAAAAAATAGTCTAAAGGCGTCAAATCGCATGATCTTGGTGGCCAACTTACCGGTCCATTTCTTGAGATGAATTGTTCTCCGAAGTTTTCCCTCAAAATGGCCATAGAATCGCGAGCTGTGTGGCATGTAGCGCCATCTTGTTGAAACCACATGTCAACCAAGTTCAGTTCTTCCATTTTTGGCAACAAAAAGTTTGTTAGCATCGAACGATAGCGATCGCCATTCACCGTAACGTTGCGTCCAACAGCATCTTTGAAAAAATACGGTCCAATGATTCCACCAGCGTACAAACCACACCAAACAGTGCATTTTTCGGGATGCATGGGCAGTTCTTGAACGGCTTCTGGTTGCTCTTCACTCCAAATACGGCAATTTTGCTTATTTACGAAGCCATTCAACCAGAAATGAGCCTCATCGCTGAACAAAATTTGTCGATAAAAAAGCGGATTTTCTGCCAACTTTTCTAGGGCCCATTCACTGAAAATTAGACGTTGTGGCAGATCGTTCGGCTTCAGTTCTTGCACGAGCTGTATTTTATACGGTTTTACACCAAGATCTTTGCGTAAAATCTTCCATGTGGTCGAATAACACAAACCCAATTGCTGCGAACGGCGACGAATCGACATTTCACGGTCTTCAGTAACACTCTCAGAAACAGACGCAATATTCTCTTCTGTACGCACTGTACGCATTCGTGTGGTTGGTTTAATGTCCAATAAAGTAAACTGAGTGCGAAACTTGGTCACAATCGCATTAATTGTTTGCTCACTTGGTCGATTATGTAGACCATAAATCGGACGTAAAGCGCGAAACACATTTCGAACCGAACACTGATTTTGGTAATAAAATTCAATGATTTGCAAGCGTTGCTCGTTAGTAAGTCTATTCATGATGAAATGTCAAAGCATACTGAGCATCTTTCTCTTTGACACCATGTCTGAAATCCCACGTGATCTGTCAAATACTAATGCATGAAAATCCTAACCTCAAAAAAATCACCCGTTATTATATTATATTATATTATATTATATTATATTATATTATATTATATTATATTATATTATATTATATTATATTATATTATATTATATTATATTATATTATATTATATTATATTATATTATATTATATTATATTATATTATATTATATTATATTATATTATATTATATTATATTATATTATATTATATTATATTATATTATATTATATTATATTATATTATATTATATTATATTATATTATATTATATTATATTATATTATATTATATTATATTATATTATATTATATTATATTATATTATATTATATTATATTATATTATATTATATTATATTATATTATATTATATTA